>JABCKV010000417.1:0-11898 GCA_018282005.1 Asterophora parasitica | reverse complement strand
GACCGTGCTGCCAAATTTTAAAAGATCGAGAAAGTTTTTGCTTGGCTCTGGCCTTGGCTGTAAACATGATCGATGGATCCTTCGATAACCTTCCGGATTCTTCTACAACCTTCTCTAATGCCATGTACACGTCTCGAGAGGGCCGCAACGAGGAAAAACGAGGAAAGAGGGCACTCAGGATTCCCCAGCAGTACTGCAACGATATTTTCGTTGCAGTAGCTTCCGATTCCGTCAAACTGAGCTCCGACATCCGGTTACGGAGGTCCGGAACGATATTCAAGTTGTACCAGAGAAATCAAAGGAATTAGTCATGGCTACTATTTGTTGCGACATGACCGCAAACAAGAAAAATGTACTGTCCCAGAGAGACTTGAACTCTCGATCTTCCGATTGGAGAGTATAACAGTCGGACGCCGTAACCAACTAAGCCATGGGACATATGCTTTCGTGTGTTGTGGCGCTGATACGGCCCTCAAATGGCAAGTCGCTCGCAGGATTCAAGGGAGCTGCGGCACACCCGAATCATGATAAAATCCCCAGTCGCACTTGGCCAGGCAATTATGATTCTTCCTCCGGAGCAAGGCAAACACAGTGAAGCTCGGCGCCAATGGGGCACGAAACGCGTACTATTAAATTCATTCAATAGTGGAATAGGATGTGAATGATTTGAGTCACAAATTCCTTTACACGGTCACAAACTGGAGGTAATTACTTGCATGGGCCAGCGATCAATCGATGCTTTGAATGGTACAAAGGCATGTATGCCCATTCTACGTTAGACGGTCGGCAAGAAAACAATGCTGTTTGAACTTTGAACTGGCCATTATTTCGCGCTTTGGTGCATCGCGAAAGGTATAAATACGAGGGTCTTCAGCCGCCTGGTTCCTCCAACCACAGCTTGTCTGCGACGAGCCTCACGATCTTTCCTCATTGTCACACTCTTTCACTTCCTGATTGTTTTTTAACGAACGCGCGTATCCACAACCCACTCACCGAACAATTAGAATATCACCCACACAAGAATAATGCCCGCAATCCGCAAGCCACTCCGTGAACGCTGCAATGTCCAGCTCGCAGTGAAGACAGCCATCCCCACCTCCGTCGACGACGACTACTACACAGAAACCCCCGCCTCCTCGGACCCCTCGACGCGTGGTCGCCCGAAAGCACGCAAGCCCATTGACGTCCGCATCCCGTACCGCGGCACATCAAAGAAGAGACATGGAGCCACTGTCCACAAAGCCCCGCGCCTCCACCCAATTGACACCCCTACAACCGCCGGTATGCACTCCCTCCACCGGCTCGTGCCATACATCTACGTCGGCTGCTACGATGGCGCCCACCTGCCGCGCTCGCTCGTCTCGAACGACGGTGCCTTGTTCACGCACATCGTCAAGATCTCACACCCCTGCGAGGAGAAAGGCAAGAAGGCGGGGCACAGGGATCTCCAGGTCGATTTGACGAGGGGAATGTACTGCTTGGGTCTGATAGTTCCTGCTGGATGCAAGGACGAGGAGACCAAGGGAGCAACCACGCTTACACAGGCACCTGACAAGCTCAGATTGACGGAAGAACAGCTTCTCCTCACGCGGGACTTCCTGGCGCTGGCCCTCCCTTATTACGCCCAAGCCCACCCACGCGACGACATTCCATTTGAGCCCACATCGGATAGTGTGCGCGTGCTGATCACGGCACCTGCTGGGCGAGAGGCAGCGGCGGATATCATGGCTGTGGTGGTGTGTTATCTGGCATGGGCGTCTGAAGAGCCGGTGGGAACTGTGGTGGACTATATAAGGGCAGAAGAGGAGGTGCCGGGCGTATGGAAGGGGGCGCTCGGCGGTAAGGAGGCACTGGTAGCTGTACAGAACGTGGCGAGGTTCGGGGAGTAGCGCACTTCTTAACAATCTCTATCACGTCACTCGCCCATGTAGACGTTGGCCCTGTTGAGATATCTTTTGGCTTTGGGTAAGTCGAACGTGTCGACCGCGAGATATAATTTGGACACACACCATCGTCAGATAGGGCCAAGTCGTTGCCTGTGGAAATCCTCACGCGGTTATGTTATCATGGTAAATGGAGGCAGGCCTGAGACAAGGCCTGGGGGATATCTTGCTGTCAGGGGCCAATATTGGGCAAAACAGGGAGGAGGGTCCGCATGAAGCAGTGCAATCGATGGGCCACGACTCACGGCAGGGCTAGGAATTTCTTATGGGTCCATGCCAGATCAGACTACAACCCAACTACAGCCCAATGAGAGTCCGAAGGAGATTGGACGCCCTTCGAAGGCATAAAATGACGAAACAGAGACAATTGGGCGACGTCCCAAGGAGATTTTGAGAGCTCAGGACTTTCGAGGACTTGAGAGCGTATTCAGCAGAAAAAGAGGTGCATGGTCGCATTGTCCTAGTCCCTGCGACTATCAGAACATGTATCAGAAAAGTGAAAGGCAGAGGGTATCAAGAGTGGCAGCGGAGACATTTTTTGGTTGTTTGGCCGTCAACATTACACACTTCCACCCGAACCACCACTTGGTTGCTCGTCGTTTCACATCCTTTCTTTCTCCTCTTCAGGCGCTACTTCCATCTTTCTCTTCGATTGACTTTGATTTCTGTGTATTCGGTGTGTGGCCGCTTTACTGGCCATCGGAGATCGCCCTGATTTCAATTTCAGTCCCAAACAAGGGACCCACAGCACCCACATTAATGTCATCAAGACAAACTAAGAAATCGCGCAAAGGGCGGAATAATCCCAATAACCGGGAGCGGACTGTCACGACTCTCACGGAGGACCCCAATACTCCATATCTGGTCCCAACACCCAGCGAGGAACCAGCAGGCGCCACTCTCATGTCTTCGCCTTTTTCTGTCGCCTCGTCATCCGCTGGCAATGCTGCTTCGGCGTCTGCCTACCAGCCACCAAGCAATTACGCCGCTTTTGGTTATAACAACAGCTTCAGCACGCCCATACACGGACAGGTTCATCCCCAACAACAGCAACCACAGTTCTATCCCCAGCAGCAACAGCAGCAAACCTCTTCTCAACTCATGCTACCTCCTGGAGCAAACGATCTTGAGCTCTTGGAAAACCTCAAGGAAATCATCAAGGCCGGCCAACACAACCAGTTTCAACATAAACCACAGCCTGGAGCCCTCGCGAGTCTGTATCTTGGCCACATACCCCCCGTGCTAGCCCAGGCCATTCACCCGGAGAAAGCGCAGTATGGCAATGTCACCGATGGTTCATCGCAAGCGAACGCGACGGCCTCTGGTCCCTCATCGCCGGTTGATCTCGGAAGGCGCCCGCCACGTCTGCAAAGCAAGGAAATCTGGGATACTTCTGGTCAAAGAAAACCTGTCGTCGACTCGACCGCGGGTGGCCCACAGCTAACGAACAATGTGCTATCTGATCCAAGTCCATCTATTGCTCCCTTACTGACACTTCCCCCTCCTTTCATTTTGCCTCACAGGCTAACCAAGCGAGTTATGACGGCCGCCTCAACCCTCCCTCTGCCATCAATGTCACAAACCTCCACGTCAACGGGAAGACTGATCTTGCCGGACCTCCCTCAGCTAGCTTCAACTCCACCGATGTCCACATGTCAGACGCCCCATCTGTTCTCGCGGCCTCTTCAGCAGAGGCACTGCGCCCAGCCTCACCACGCCCGTCTAGGTTTGAACCCAGTAATGCCCGTCCAGTATCTGATCAGAATCGTCCTGGTGATCGACCCGGCCATGGTGAGTCTGGCTACGGCGGCCCCAGAGGTCCTGGCAACGTGTCTCCCGTAAAGACTTCTTTCGACTCCAAGGATGATCTGCGCAGGGACGGCTCTTGGTCAGCTAGAGACGGCCCACTTGCCTCCGACGACAGGCGTCGCGAGTTGGATCGGCCGCTGCCCTCTCCAAGGTCTGCCGTGAACGGCAACGGTAGTAGTTCTGATGCGCGCTCCAATGCTGGCGACAGACATTACGACCGTGATAACCGGGATCGAGACAGAGACCGCGATTTCCGTGATCGCAGAGACTGGGATAGAGATCGGCGCCCATATGATAGGTTCCGTAGCATGTCCGATGCTCGGCGCCCGCCCCCAGAACAGCGGCACTATGAGCCAGATTACGACCGAAATCCTCTTCCTCGTCGGCACGAGATCAAAGAGGAGCCTATTTCTGATACACGCCGTCTTTTGGATCTACGCCCGCCTCCCGTACCCACTGTGGACGACCGTGCCTCTTTGCGCCCTGTGGATGACCGCCACCCCCCTGCTGCTTCCAGAGTGCCCCCTACCATCGACTCTCGTGGGCCTGTTGAGTCTCATCCGGATTCTTGGCCTCCCCCTCCTGATTCGCGAGCTCCCCCTGCACGCGGTCCATCTTTTGATGACAGAAAGCCACCTTTTACTGATGAGCGCCGCGCTGCGCCCTTGCCTGCTGATGATCGTGTTCCTCCTGCTGCTGCCAGGCCTGCAGATAACCCAGGGGCTAGCGGCAGACCTACTGATGACCGCACCCGCGACGTCACTGTGGTACCCAAGACAGAAAACCGCAGTTCCGAGCGCCCTCAAGTTCCGCTGGAAGAGCGCATTTCCCGTCCTTCCCTCCAGGAACGCCTCAACCAGCCTCCTGCAAGCCGACCCGAACCATTGCCGATCGTCCGCCAAGCGAGCCTTGAGGAGCGCCTGTCTGCGATTCCTGTTTCTGTCGACTCTAGAGAGCAGCAAGGTCGTGTCCCGGATCGTGGACCACCGCCGCCACCACCCCGCTCTGGCCCGCCACTTGACGACCGTAGTGCAGGGCGTTCACTGCCGCCTCCGCCGTCCGCGGGACATGATGAGCGACGTATCGACGACCGTCCGGCACCAGGGAGGTACGGACGTGCGCCCTCCCCTCCACCCGAGCGAGCGACCTACCATTCGGGCTCCATCCGGGACGACCCGCGAGCAGTCAAAGGCCCACTGGCACCAGTGCCACCGTCGCCGCGCTCTGCACCACGTGACTACCGAGCACCAACTAGTGGCCGCCCTATCTCTCGTGAGCGCGCGGGTGCCTCTTACCGCCCTGACTACAACCCAGATGATCGTCGCCCTGAGCCTATGGATGTAGATGCCCCCTCGCGCTATAGCGACACCCGTACTGTGCCCTATAATAGACCATTCTCTCCTCCAAGTGCTGCTGACCTAGCTCGTGACCGCGACCGTGCTCGCCAGTTCCCGCCTTCGCCCCCGCCTAGACAGCTGCCTCTGGACGCGCCTCCATACGATGACGATAGAAGGTATCCTCTACCACAATCTGGACGTGGTGATTGGTATCAGCCGTATGGTGCTGACCGACGCCGGGAGTGGAGCGCAGCAGATGAAGACTACTACAAGTCAAGACAGTGGGACCGTGGCACTGCGCCACTCCCGCCTTCATCGTCCGCCTCTGACAGAGACAGATTCGACCGCGAACCTCCAAGGAGCCACGGCTGGGATGCCCGCGACGAACGTGACAGACGCGACTTCCAGAGAGCGCCCTCGCCTTCACGCTATGATCCTTCTCCCCGGCCACTCAGCTCACGGCTCACAGATTCATTCGGAGGCCCGCCGCCGCCACCTAGTAGCGATCGCGGCTCATACGCACCCCCACCCCCGTCGCGTGATGCTCAGTACAGCAGAGTGCGCCCACGCAGCCCCAGCCCCGCTCGCCGACCAGGAGGGCAGCCTCTCGAGGATAATCGACCACCAGTCAAGAGATCGCGCGAGGATGCCTATGCGCCTGATTTCTACCCGCCGCCCAGCTCCGCTCAGACCCAGAGTGTAAGGGACCCAGGCCCGCCGCGTGGGGGATACCCACCTCTATCCCGCGGAAATAGCCCGCCGCCATCGAGTGGGGCAAGCAGCTATTTCGATAGGAGCGGGCCACCACCATCCAGTGGGGGAACTGCAACCGGCGACAGGCCTGACTATGCACATCGGGGTGATTATCCTCCGGCTACGTATGAGCGGCCGAGGTCTCCACCTGGTGCTCGGGGGTACGGGAGGGGAGGAGCGTACGTTGCCAGGGACGCTAGGGATGATCGAAGGTACCCGCCTCCACCCCCTCCACAAGCCATGTTGCCCCCTCGTAGGCCTTGAATGGACTCTCGGTGCGTTCTTTGTACTTGTTTTAAATTATCTTCGTGTTCACGGCCCGGGTCAGGTCGAATCTAGATATAAAAACTCTCCAAAATGTTCCACTGCTCTGCGTTTCTCCGGCCGACTCTGTGGTGAAGTCAAAAAACGAGCTTCTGTGTTTGCTATGCGGTCGGATTGCCAACCTTCGAAGCTTCATCGATCATCAAACAGTTCCTCTACTCATGCTATGGTGCTCATCAATCGACTATCCTCCCTTGGATGTTTTCCCTGTGCCTCGTACATATGTCCTACCATCTAACCATACACATTATTCCAATGTATCTCTTTCCATGTAAATTTTCGTCTCCAATAACGCACAGCTTTTCTACACTGTTCAAAGTTGGGATATATGACGTGCCTCGATAGTACAATTGCTCTACCAGTCAGAAGCGCAAGATTACAGTGTCCACACGGTATCTGGACGGGATGTGAGAATCATATATTCATTTCGTAAGTAATAGAGCGCCCTAATGGCACCCATAAAACGTGAGGAGTACAGTACATACAACAAGATCCACAAGTATGTAAGCTACGTATATTTAAAGGAGTAGGAGGCAGCACGATAATAAGAGGAGAACAGGCAAACACAGGATATTCCAAATGGCAAATGCCACACCTGCATACTCATAAAAATACCATTCAAAAAGAAACATAAAGCAGATTAGGGAGCAGACACGAAGGAAATGGAGGAGAATGAACATCGATCGCCCGTTAAGTCCCCCAGCCATCAATTCATGTGCTCCCAAGCCTGGCGTGGCGGGGTAATCGACAACCGCCCAAGAATCTTCCTCTGGCGCAGATTCTTGACTTCGGTGTTGATGAGGTCACGTAGACGCTCGAGGTCGAGATTCCGTTCGCCGCGAGATCCCATGAGAATGTTGCGCCAGATACCAGCAGCCGCAACGGAATTGTCGATTGGGAGCTGCGCAGGCCGGTGGAGGCGCACCATCTTCTGCTCAAGATGGTCCGGGCTTGGGTAGTTTGCGTTGGGCCAGGCGATGCGGATGGCGAACCACCAACCAAGGGGCTGTGCGGTAGGGCGTCAGCATCTGTAAATGTTTACGAGGGCAAGAAACATACGCGTCCGTCCATGATGGTGCGACCAGAGTACGAGTCATAGGTCATGAGAGTACCCTCGGGAAGCGAGTACCTGTTGAAAAACCATGATTAATATGGCCTTCAGTGAAGCTTTAGGTCGATGATACTGACCGATGAACGACCCAGTGATCAGTCTCATTCCTGTGCTTCGCAAGGACAACCAGCAGCCTCGGCATACCAGGAAGCCCAAACGGACTCCAAAGATCCCTCAACATCCCACATGCGTTCCCATGCTGGCCGTTATACACCGCATTGCTAATCGCATCCGCCATATTGGGTGGCACGAACAACCTGTCAACAATGCCAGGCGGGCTGTCCGTGAGTCTCGCACGGACATAGCGCTTGTACGTCTGGGTTGACCAGATGCTCAACGCGACCTCATCGACCTGGTGCCCGCGCGTGGTACTATTGAGTGCCAGGTCAACCTCCGACTGTGGCCATATCACGGCCCACGAGAGGAGTCGCGCGTGAATGAGCTGCCACGATGCCAGCTGTGGGGAATCTTGCTGCTGCTGCCCGTAGTCGACGGCGCTCCACGGTCCCTGCGGAGTCGTGATCACATCGCCACCGTGCGCAATCTCGTCGTCGTCCTCGTCCTCGGGCAAAGCAGGCAAGGGCGGGGACTGCGACCCATCCCCACGACCTGCATATGCGCCGCCGCCATTTGTATCAGGAATAGTGGGCAACCCCGACGGGGCCTTATGTCCGTCTTCGTCGTTGAAGTCATCTTGCTCACGCGCGACCTCCCACGTGTGGTGCGAACGCCCGGACTGGCTACCTCCTGAGCGCTGTCGAAGGCGGTACAACTCCTCCTCTAAAAATTGCTGTCCCGGCGAGTCGTCCCGGGCCTGGTTGACTGTGTGCGTGTCGCCGTCCCTTTGGGTTTCCGTGCGCTCGTCAAACCCTTCATCGACCTCGTCGTCATCGTGGTGGTGTTCGTCGTCGATGACAAGCTCTCTCTGCGCGCCTTGGAACATCGAGTCGGCGACAGTGCCCGTGGGCTGTGTCTGGAGGTGCACGGTTTGTGTTTGGGGTGTACGGGTAAAGTCCTCGCCATCATAGACGAAGCGGGAGTCATTATTCTGCGAGGCTGGGCTGCGGAGGTTCTCGATCTTGGGCCCCAGGCTCTCGATCCGCTGCTGCATGACCATAAGCTCGCGTTTGATATCCGCCGCCCACTGGGGTGGCTCCTGCAAGGAATCCGAATTAAACATCTCCCTCCTGGCAATAAAGAATAAACGTACATCGTATCCCTGGAACGGGTTATGATCGTGATGTGCCTTCTTGTACTGTCTGAGCGACTGTAGAAAATGATCAGCCTCAAACCCAAAAATTAGTCAAGTAAGTGCCATACGTCTTGGTCGTGCTTCATCCCCAACTTCTTTACTCGCGTCATAACGGCCTTCCTCAATGCCTTCTTCACGACATCATGCGCAGCAGGGTCACTCTCCTGGTGCAGCAGCACGCAAAGCTCCATATCATGATAATGGTTTGCCACCCCAGGCTCAAGGGGCTCCGCGTAGTAGCTTGTCCTAGGTGTGGCAGCCACGGCTGCCCGGATCATGCTCATTTGCTCTGGGTCCAGCTCGTCGGCAGAACGTCCTCGTGGGGTGATGGCATCGTCGACATACTCATGGTGCGAGTGCCCGGCATGAGACGGACCCGTGCGATGCGAGCCAGCGACGGAGGGCTGCTTCGTCGACGGGGCCTTGGCGGTGCCATTACCATTCCTGTCGTTGTGCACACGCGATGTAAGGTTCGACGGGGCAAGTGACGGGGCTTTGCCTGCAGTGACCTGGGATGGGGCTTTGCTGATCTGGGAGGGGGCCTTTGAGGGATTAGCGCCGTTTACTGAGGGCGCGTTCTCATCTTCCTCGGGGATAACAACGGCACGCCCACGGATGGCGGCATGCAGCAGATCTTCGTTGGTTGGGGCATGGCGGTAGGGAGAGAATGGGCGGCTTTGGTGCCCGCCTGACATTACAGAGCCGGGACCAGTGGAGCGGGCTGTTATCAACGATACCATCGTTAGTTTATGAAGATGACAAGAGAATGGGAATTTAAGCGAAATAATAAATAAGGTCACGCACCACCGTTGTACTGTTGCTGTCTTGATCCACTACGCGACGGGGTTTTGGCGGGCCCAGGGGATTGAGGCGGGGGCGGGCGCTGGGAGGGCGACTCTGAGGGCGAGATCGACGCGGCCTTGGACCTCACCGGCGGTGAGCGTGCGCGAGATGGTGAAGGTGAACCAGGAATGTCATCGTCGCCAATGCGGCTTTCCGGGAGCGGAGGGTATGCCGTTCCCGTTTTGGTGGTCAGGCGCGTGCGGGAAGACATGGGCGACATGGCACGTTGCGCGGCGGTTCGCGGGGACTAGCCGGAAAATCAGTTGAAGCGTGCATAGACATTTGGCGATGAGGACTCACAAGTGGTTCGTTGGTTCCACGCGGGGACATTGCGAATTCAGAAGAAGGAAGCGGTACACGAGCTGCCTGGGTAGATTGACCACCGTTCCACGGACCCTGCGATGCGGGTTTGGGCTGAGAGAACACAACAGTCAGCTTTTCAGAGATCGAGTGGGCAAGTTGAGTCGCGTACACTCCATGATTGGGGTTGATCGTCTGCTGGGAGAGGGCCGAAGTTTCCAAATGAGGGTCCGGAGTCGTACGACTCATATTTTGGCCCTGGGGGGTCATGGGGGCCCGGTTCTCTCTGGGGCGGCTTCAGTCAGAAAGGCATCAAAGATGTCGCAGAGAGAACTCACTACTGGTAGAATTGTATCCCCAGCTTCCGAACTTCGCCCCACCTGGATATTCGAGTCCCCGTCGTCATCGTCGTGGGGAATGGCGTCCCCACCATTCCGGTTCGCGTAGCTCATAGGCGAGTTGAGCAAAGCCTCGCTGGCTTTGCTCCGTGGGGAGCGGAATTCAGGTGAACGGACTCGAGGCAGAGGCGAGCCCACTTTGCTTCTCCCTGGGCTCCGAAACTCGTCCGGATCGACCAGTGAGCGCGGAGGCGTGTTGTCGGGGTATTCTCCCTCTTGGTTCATGCGTTCGAGATATTGAAGGACTGTGGATGTGATGCTCAGCATGCATGAATTTCAAGTGGCGCCTAGGTTAATTCACATACCTTTCTCATTTGGGGCTGCGGACACCATTCATGGTCAGCACATCTAGAATGTCGAAGAACATGCTGCGACGTACCTGGCGTTGAAGACCGCAGAAGAAACGGAGTAAGAACCTCCTTGCTTGCTGCAGTCATTGTAGTTGGTTGAATTGAAGTTCAAGTCGGGGTGTGTGATTGGAGGGTAGCGCACGGGTTTTTGAGGAATTGAAACGCGGTGGCACAGTGAAGAATAGGTTTGAAACAGATAGAAGGGCGGATTACACGGACAAAAGGAAGAGATATCACAGAGTAGCGAGGAAAATTGGAAGATACAGGCACACTGGCTTGACAATTGCTGTGTGGGGTGGAGAAATCAACCACGTACAAATACGAGCAAAGCTTGCACGCCGGCCCAGGAGAACCGCATACTTTAAGGGTGGGGAGGAGCAGTCATTGACGAGTATCAGCGCTCGCGGGGACGGACATAAGGCTCGCGACAATTCACTGTGTCACTGTGACCCCAGTTTTTGGAGCATCAGCATGCAGCCTGCAACCAGCCCAGCAGGTGCCAAGTTCCTCAGACAAACAGTGTCAGCGTTCCGAGTCAAAACACTCACTGACGATTTCACGCATTGAGTGCCACGTATATGGTGTGAGTGGCGTCAAGGCAGAAGATTGATGTCTGTGGCGCAAATCTGAGACATTTCCGTTTCAACCACATTCACTAAAACCCAACAAGTAATTGTTGAATGGATTATTTAGTATGAATGGAGTCTGCCGGGAGTGGAAGTACAGTGACGAAGACGACATTCGACGCCGGCATTTAGTATCAATTAAGAAATCGACGACAAGTTGTTCGGGCGCGCCATGCTCCATTGCGTGTTTCTATTCAGACATGCAACAGACAAGTGGACTGATCGAACTCACGGAGGAGGAGCTTCTCAGGTGGTATCTGGTCCTCAAAACGCTATGAATATTTGCTGCGTTTGCATAGGGTTCAATTGAGAAGCAAACTGATTCCGACGAGTCATGTCGGCCAGCATGTCCAGCACGCGAAGTTGTAGAGGGCGGCCTACGCGCCTTGCCTGTCCAAATCATGGCATAAAAAGCAGACGCGAACATCCTGAGAGGAACGCGCTCAATATATTGTTTTCAGATACAGCGTTTTACCAGATGAGGCGGAAGTCAGAACCGGTTCGTGCGCCACAGTCCGCTCAAGTCGGAGATCGGCCGGGGCCTCCCTCGTTCAGTGGTAGTGTAAAGGAGCCCATTTGAGAACCTTCGCTTCATTCTATACTGCGACCGGACGCGCGGTACTTCAACAGTCAATCCATGGCTGCCCAGCTCCTGCAGGAAGTTCTTCAAATGTTAGAGAACATCCAAGCTCAAATGGCTACCCTCGACGCAAGAATAACTACTCCAAACATGAAAGTGACCAATGACCGCAATAGAGTGAGTTTGCTATTCTTGTTAGGCGGAACTTATTGATTTATTTACACTTCTTAAATAGTGTTTTAATACACGCCTTGGAGATGGATCTTTCATGC
>JABCKV010000416.1:0-11899 GCA_018282005.1 Asterophora parasitica | reverse complement strand
GGGTGCGATTACCGCGTTCGGGGGTGCCATTGGATTGGGGGGAATCGTGGACATTGAGGTGACAGATTGTCCCGGTGTTCTTCAGGTGGTCGGTGAACTCCCTCGTCAAAAATTCTCCCCCTTGATCGCAGCCGTAGGTGCCAATAGACGCACCGCGGTGTACTTTTGTCCATGCCTCGTACACCTTGTAAGATTTGAAAGTTTCGGATTTCAGCCATAAAAAGTCAATATGCACCTCGTGACTGTACTTGTCGACGTTGAGGTAGTAGTATCGTCGTCCGCCGAGTGATTCGACCTGAGCGGGTCCCCAGAGATCACCAATGACCTTTTCGCCATACTTGGTGTATTCCGTCATGCTCTTCTTCGGGAATGAATCGCGGGTCGCCTTGCCTTTGACGCAGGCTTCGCAGAACTCGGGCTCAGACAACATGTTGAGCTCGACGCCGGTGATCATCCCTAGGTGAACTGCCTCGTGAATATCCTTGTGATTAATATGCCCCAGACGACGATGGAGCTCACTGATAGACATGACCTTCAAAGCTGAATTGGCAGTCTGATGTGAAGATGGGGATATGATGGATGAGTTGGTGTGATATAGTCCATGGATTTTGGGGACACAGCCAAGAATTTGATGTTCTGGTTTGGGACCATGGATAATGCACATCCCGCCTTCAATAAGGAGGGAACACCCGGCACAATTGAGACACGATGCTGATATGAGTGTAAAGGCCATCTGAGGTGCATAGTAGACCTTCTTGAGGAGAATGGGAGGTGACTTCTCACCATCCTTCATAGGCAGTTGAACACATAAATTGCCCCTTCCAATAGCACTGAAGGTATGACCGTCGGCAGCACGAATGGGCTCGGGTGTGATTTCGTGGAAATTAATGAATTTTTCGTGCAATGGTGAAAAGTGACTGCTAGCGCCACAATCGATGATGATGCTGGTAGACAGGGATATGGCGTGGGCTTCGTGATCGTGCCCGGAGGTAACGGTGAAGGCAACGTCAGTATAATTGTTGTCATTGTTGGGGGGGTTGGTGGTAGCAAAGAAAACATAATTTTCATTGTCGCTGTCATCCTTCGGCTTCGCGTTGGTTGTGGCAGCGTTTGCGGACTTCCCCTTCCCTTTCTCCTTCAACTTCCTGTTTTTCTTCACCCACCAATCGGGTGCCCTCCCTGGCCTTTCCTCTGCCCTCTGAAAAGCACTGATCCTGCGTGTGCCCATCCTTCCTGCAATTATCGCAATGACGTTTCAGCTTATCTGACTTCCCCTTCCCTTTCAAGTCGCCACCTGTTCCCTTCGACGATTTCGAGTATGCCGCATGCGCCGCGAGCATCGCTTGATTCGACTTGTTGATGTTATCTTCGTAAGTCTGGTTATCGGCTTCCTCAATGAGGTGCCAGCAAAGTTCATCACTCGTTACAGGCTTTCCGGCTTTCCAAGTGGCGGTGGTGAGCGTCGTGATAAGGGGGTGATAGGTGGGGAGTAAGGATACGGAAGTGCGAATGTAGATGGCGAATGATTCGTCGGAGATCGCGGTTCTGGTTTCGGTGAGATGTTCGCGAAGATCAGTGAGATTGGCGAGGTGCGTACACATGTCGTTGCCTTCGGCCATGCGAGAGTTCTGGAGGCGAATGAGCAGATCTGTTTCGAACATGACGCCCTTATCCGCGTGGATGGAGACAAGTTTCCTCCATACGTCAGCGGCAGTGGGTTGGTTCTTGATCTGAAGGAACGTGGACTTATTGATGGTACCGTAGATGACCTCCCAGACCTGTGCTTGCCTCTGCAGCCAGTTGTCAACCTCGTCCTCATGCGCTTCCAACTCCTTATCGCTCAGCGGAGCAAGGGATCCACGTTTAAAGAACTCGCCACCCAATTCCGTAAGTTCTTCCAGTTTATGCGCGGTACCTGTGACATGTCGGCAAAGCTTCTTTGACATGAGAGCATTCAGGACTTGTTCCTGGTACAAAGACCAGTTTGATCCATTGCTCGCGAGCTTCGGCAGCATGACCTTCGAGGTTGAGATGTCGTAGGTTGCTTCGGGGCCCATAACCTGTTAAGCAGTGGCATGGAGAACTTCGGAGTAGACAGGCGAGATCTGGTAGACAAAAGAGGTAACAACCTCAGTGTGTGTGGAATTACTAATGTATTGTAGTAGTACCTGGTAGACAAAAGAGGTAACACTACATGGTATCAGTAAGGAAGTAATAAAAGAATGTAGGTAGCACTTACACCTCAGTGTGTGTGGAATCACTGAGGTGTGAGGGCGAAAATCGTGCCACGAAAGCAATGTGATTACATAACCCATCGGGACGACTGGTACCAACAATCATGTCTTTGACATTTGGTTTGTTGCCCTTGCTGGCTGCCATAGCTGTTTTGATGGCATTGTGGAACCATTTGGCATCGTTTCCCTTGATCTCGACTCCGCTAGGCTTGAGTGTTTCAGCGATATCCATGACAAATGCACTGTGAAGAGCAAAGTTCGCGTTTTTCAGTTTACACCTGTGACTTGCTTTACTATGCCTACAGACTACTGTGAGGATGGCGTTGCATCCCCCTGATGGGGGTAGGCCGGTGATGAAGTCTGCTGAAATGTCCTTCCAGGGTCGGTCTGGGGTTGGGTTGGGTTTTAATTTGCCTGCCGGTGGTGCAGGGTATGACTTGAACCTCGCGCACTTGTCGCATCTGGCAACATAGGTGATGACAAATGCTGAGATGCCTGGCCACCAGTAATTGCGTGATACCAGCTCTAGCATTTTCCATTGTCCTGGGTGTCCTGCAATGGTAGAGTCGTGATGTAGCTTAACTACTTCTTGGCAGAGGTCTTTATCCTTGGGGACATAGACTTTTCCTCTGAATAGTATTAAACCTTGCTCCTCTGCCCATTCCTCTGACCTCAGCGTTTTGGTGGCGGTTTTCTTCATTTCGGCCACTGCCTTGATAATATCCTCATCAAGATCTTGGGCCTTGTGGATCTTAGATAGGATCCCCGATTCCGCCATCTCAATTAGGATATGGCCCCACCTGAGTGCTTTCACTTGAAAATATTCGGGTTTGAGGAGGGTAACATCTTCATTGTCATGTTCTACCCCCCTTCTGTGGTCTGCCTGCCTCAACAAGGCGTCGGCTTTCCTCATCAAAGCTCCGGGTTTATGCAAGAGTACAAAGTTAAATCTGCTGAGATATAATGCCCATCTCGCTTGTTGGCAATTTAGCTTTTTGTCGGTCATGAAATATTGTAAATTCACATGATCCATCCAAATCTCAAGTTTGTGCACTGCCCCTTCCAGGTGATGCCTCCACGCTTCCAGTGCCTGGATAATTCCTAGCATTTCTTTGTCGTGCACATCATTTAATCCCTTGGATAGGAACATGCATGGCCTCCATTTCTCATCCACACACTGCATTGATAGGATGGCCCCAGTGGCGTAATCTGATGCATCTGATTCTATTTTTAGTGGCAGGGTCGGGTCAGGGTTGACAAGTATGGGATCTGTGGTAAATAGTTTCTTCAGCTTATTGAAGGCCTCTTGGCAATCATGGGTCCAATCCCATTTGGTGTCCTTGTGTGCATTGGTAGAAGTTAGCCAGCCCCAAGAAAGATTGCACCTCTTTGACCTTGTGTGGCACAGGCCACTGGGTGATCGCTTCCACTTTCTTTTGGTCCATCCTAACTCCCTCCGGCCCCAGAATCATCCCTAGGAATTCAACTTCTCGCACCATGAACTCACACTTTTCGGGTTTCAGGAATAAGTTGCTTTCCTTCAGGTGCCTTAATACTTCTAGTACAATCTCCTCATGTCCCTCTTCTGACTCCATGAAGACTAGGATGTCATCGATATAGACGATTACAGTGACAGCCATGTCATGGAAGAGGTCGTTCATCATGTTCTGGAATGTGGGGGGCGAGTTGTTTAGTCCAAAGTACATGACCAGTGGCTCAAAGGACCCCTCGGGTGTAGGGAAGGCTGCCTTCCACTCATCTCCCTCCTTGATCCGTACATTGTTATATCCCCAATGAAGATCCATCTTCGAAAATACTTTGGCATTTCCAATGCGATCAATGAGGGTGGAGATCAAGGGTAGTGGGTAGTTATTTCGAATGGTCTGGGAGTTGAGGTAACGGTAGTCCTGCACCATTCTTTTCTTTCCATCCTTCTTTGGGACAAAGAATACGGGTGACATTTGGGGGGATTTAGAGGGTCGGATATATCCCTTTCATAGCTGGTCCTCCACAAACTTGCGCACCTCCACTCGTTCTTCTGGGGACAATGGGTATACCTTGGCCTTCTTTGGTATGAAGTCCAGCTTCAGGTCTATGGCATGGTCCCACGGTTTCTGCAGTGGCGTCTGTTCTGAGGCTTCTTTCTCAAATACTGTGAGGTATTTGTGGTGTTGTGGCAGCACCAGTTCTGCTGTGGTCTTTTCCCCCTTTTGCTCCTTTTCTAGCCTCTTGATCATGCAGTATATCTCCTCATAATTCCCTGGGGTTTCTTCCTCTGGGCCTTCCTCCTCCTCTGATGTGGTGTAGGTAAATTTCCCCTTCTCCCTCTTCTTCTGCCACTTCGATTTTCTTTGGTCCACATTGCATCCCGGTGGGCAATGTGTCATTTTGATCTCTCTGGTAACCCAATCGATGTCGGGGTTATGTTGTTGCAGCCATGTGAACCCCACATTCAATGGGGTCTTGCCCAGTTTGCAGACTTCCAGGACTACTCATTCCTTGTGATCTCGAAAATTCATCCACATTTCTACTTCCTCCTCTATCCTTCCCAAGCTGTTTTCAGTGCCGTCCACATTATAGACTAGGATGGGCCTGGCCAGCTTCCGTGTGGGGATCCCATTTAGTTCCACAGTCTTCCTGTCGATGAACATTCCAGTAGCACCGGAATCCAAGAATGCTTCCACTTCTACCCCCTGATTGTCATGGAGATTGCGAAGTGTTACTGGGATCTTGATTTCTCAAGCTAATTTCACCGATCGGATCAGTAGTTTGTCTGGGAGTTCAGTTCGTTGTGGCGTTGACAATATATTTGGGGAATTAAGCACGGGAATCTGCCTGCCATGCTCCTTTTGAGCCACCCCATCAGTAGTACATAGATTGTCATCATTGCAGTGTTCCACTTGTAAACTGTCGAATTTGTTAGGAGACCCAATACCTGTTAGGGCAACACTTTGTCCTATCTAGGATGGACTAGGATACCCAACACAACAAGACAAACCTCTCAGAGACTTAAAGATGGGGAGAGTGGAGTTGACTAGGCAGAAATCCTAAGAGAACTAAACTGAGTTCCCTAGGTATGTTATTAGAGTTTATATACTACTCAGTGGCAAGGCCTACTCAGTTTAGTTGTCATAATGAAGTAAGAATGAGCGTAAGGAAAAGTGTAATGGTGTGCGGTGTATAGTGTTAAAATAGAATGCGAATGCGAAAATAGAATGTGGAATAAATGAATAATATATGGTAAAGGAGCCATTCCATAACACCACCCCCCTTCTAGGCTTCAACTTCCAGGCAAGAATATATATTATTTGTGTCCATTGTTGTAAAATTCTTGTAGGGTTTGAAGACCAAGTCCTTGAACACAGCCACATTGATCCATCAAGGTGCTGATGGGTGCTTCCGGTGGAAGTCCTTGATTGCATTTTTAGAGTTTCTGCAGTTTGCCTCGGGTTCCCATGTGTTGTTTTCCTCTGTGTAGCCCTTCCATTTGACTAGGTACTGTAGCTGCCCATGGAATAGGTGGGCATCAATTATTGCCTCCACTTCAAACTCCTCTTGCCCTTCTATAGTTATTGGAGGGGCAGGTTGCACCACCTGTCCCCTCATTGGCCTAACATAAGGCCTAAGCCATTTGACGTTGATCTCTGGGTGGATATGCATCAAGGGGGGCAGTTTTAGTTTAACCACGTTGTCATTGATAACCTTAGTTATTTTGTATGGTCCAATGTGGCGCTCTGAAAGTTTAGCTGAAGGGCGGTTAAGTCTGAGGTTCTCTGTGCTGAGCCAGACTTTATCACCAAGTGCGTATTTGGGTGCTGGCACGCGTTTATGGTCTGAGTATTGGGCCATGTCATCTTTGGCTTTGGTTAACGCTGCTTGAGCCTCTGCATGGATTTCTTTCATCCGTTCTGCAAATTTTGTGGTGGCCTCCACTTTGGTTGCCCGGCGGGGTTCAATTCCCATTCTTGGATTGTATCCCAAATTGATCATGAAGGGCAATGCCTGTGTTGCAGCCTGGATTTTGGAGTTGTATGAAAACTCCACGATTGCCAGCCATGACTTCCAGTCGTCCTGACATTGGGTAATAAATAGTTGTAGGTATTTCTCGACCTCCTGGTTCATTCGTTCAGATTGACCATCAGTTTCTGGATGGTACACTGTGGATAATTTAGTTGTAATGCCCAACATATTATTTAACTCCTTCATGAAGCCGGCGGCGAACTGTGGGCCTCCATCGGAGATGATGGTTTCTGGGAGGCCATGGAGCTTCCATATATTATCTCTGTATAATTTGGCCAGTCCCTTGGACATTGTCTCCTCCATGCATGGCAGGAAATGGGCTGCTTTGCTATGCCTACAGACCACCGTGAGGATTGCATTACACCCTCCTGAGGGGGGTACGCCTATGATGAAATCCATGGAGATGTCCTTCCAGGGACAATCAGGGATGGGGTTGGGCTTTAATTTGCCTGCTGGTGGTTCTGGATATGATTTAAATCTCGCACACTTGTCACACCCCGCTACATAGGTGGCGACAAAGGTAGAGATGCCTGGCCACCAATAGTTGTGTGAAACCAATTCTAAAGTTTTCCATCATCCCGGGTGTCCCGCAATACTTGAGTCATGATGGAGTTTAACGATCTCTCTGCAGAGGTCCTTATCCTTGGGGACATAGACTTTCCCGCAGAACAATATCAGGCCCTGCTCTTCCGACCATTCTTCAGACCTAAGAGTCTTAGTGGCAGTCTTCCTCATTTCGGCCACTGCCTTGATAATATCCTCATTGAGATCCCTTGCCTTGCGGATTTTCCAGAGCAACCCTGACTCTGCTGTCTCAATTAGGACATGTCCCCGCCTCAATGCTTTTACTTGGAAGTATTTGGGTTTCAGGAGAGTGATGTTTTTGTTATCCCTTTCCACCCCCCTTCTGTGGTCAGCCTGTCTCGACAGGGCGTTGGTCTTTTTCATGGACATTCTGGGTTTATGCAAGAGCACAAAATCAAACCTGCTGAGGTAGAGGGCCCACCTCGCTTGTCAGCGATTTAACTTTTTTTCGGACATGAAGTGTTGCAAGTTCGAGTGATCAGTCCAAATTTCTAGTTTGTGCGAGGCCCCCTCTAGGTGATGCCACCATGCTTCTAGCACCCGGATAATGCCCAGCATCTCCTTGTTGTGTACATTGTAGTTCCGTTCCACCTCACTCAGCCCCTTAGACAGGAATGCACATGGTCTCCACTTCTTGTCCGCACACTGCATTGACAGAACTGTCAGGGGAACACCACATTCCCTCATCTAACCAACACTTAGTCTCTGTATTCTGTCATCCAGCCATTCGGGCCTTATCTAGATAGATCTTTGGACTGCACAGACACTGACACCTCCATCATAGCTTCCTATCACCTCAGCAGCTGCCATTGATCATGTGCAGAACCTTTGTTACTCATCACATAGTCACCGCTATTACATACTAGCTCGGCAAGGTAGTATATAGACCCAGGTTGGAGATAGGATATCTCCAACCTGAACAATAACAGTATCTTCGGGTTTCTTCATAGATCAACGTTCAGTCTTGCCTCCCTGTGCCTACGCCTTGCTCCTATGCCACGCTTTGCACTGGTACTTGTTGGGCTTCTCACTTGGTGATGTTTGGATGGGTCCCTCTTGGGCTCTCCCCTTACAGGTTGTTCAGGTTCCTATGCAGTCTGCCCCTCTAGCCCTCTGCACCCCCATCTATTCCCTACGCTTTTCTCTTTGCATCCCAACCCTCCCCTACTTTCACAATGATGACTCCCCATGCTGCACCCCCTGCTTCCTCTCCCTTGCATCATGTCTTTGGGAGAAGCGAGACTGAGATACTTGCCACTCAGCTATGCCAGATGAGACTGGCACTTTTGGCAATGGAGGTGCACCTAGCAGCTATCAAGGGCAGATCAGTGATTTCTGCAGTGATGATCGGAAGTACTCCCATGGCAGCCCCCAAATCTCATCCTCCTTCATCCAAACCTCCTCCCCCAGCTCCTCTGCCTTGCAGCAAGAGCCACTGCTCTACTGCCAACTCTGGCACTGCCCCGCCCTTCCACCTCTCTGGTGACTTCCCCGCTACGGAAGGGAAACCCCATCGCTTCTTGGTCGGCTTCAAGTTCCCAGATGCTCTTATGCCCCACCTCGTTGGGACCTGGGGCAAGGGTCTTAAACAAATCCATGACATCTCAGGCGCTCGCGTCTTGGCCTTCACCATGGGCCAGGCAGGGATGAGCAGCACCTCGTCACTATCAAAGGTTCCAATTGGCAGATCGGCAATGCACTAGTTGTATTGGGGAAGCGCATTGCTCATCAATGCATGCGCGGACCTAAGAAGCAGAAGAAGGATAAATCTGCACCGGCCCTTGCCCTGCCACCCCCTCCTTGCCAGGGCGCCTCTGCCCCACTTGCTCGGGCTTCTTTACCCCCTGCCTTTGATCATCTATTCCATGAGCAGGCAGCTCCTCCCACTCCCATGCTGCAGGTGCTGCAGCCTCCGTCTGCCACCCCCACCCCCTGTGGTGATCGCTCCCCTACCCACAATGCCCCTGCACATTGTCCCAGCATGCCTCCTTCTCCTCAGATGACAATGGACACCTGACCTGACCCTACGCAAGTGGCCTCTCTGCTCGCCTCCATGGCCTCCACTCCTACGCCTGCCTCTGCCTCTCTGGGTTTGCCGATGGACGTTAGCTGACTGGCTGCAGGTACCTCCATGCTGCAACATCAGACAGCACGATGTGGGTCGCCTTGGCCCTGCAAGTGAAGAACTGAGTTCGTCATGGTAGACGAATGCTAGAGGGGGGGTGATGTCAGGAGAATGCCGCATTCCCTCATCTAACTGACACTTAGTCTCTGTATTCTGTCATCCGGCCATTCAGGCCTTATCTAGATAGATCTTTGGACTGCACGGACACTGACACCTCCATCATAGCTTCCTATCACCTCGGCAGCTGCCATCAATCATGTGCAGAACCTTTGTTACTCATCACGTAGTCAGCGCTATTACATACCACCTTAGTCAGTAGCTCGGCAAGGTAGTATATAGACCCAGGTTGGAGATAGGAATCTCCAACCTGAACAATAACAGTATCTTCAGGTTTCTTCATAGATCGACGTTCAGTCTTGCCTCCCTGTGCCTACGCCTTGCTCCTATGCCATGCTTTGTGCTGGTACTTGTTGGGCTTCTCACTCGGTGATATTTGGATGGGTCCCTCTTGGGCTCTCCCCTTACAAGAACTGCCCCTGTGGCTGTCAGGGGAACTCCCATTCACCTGATGATATACCCTCTCTACCCACCATTCCTTACCCCCACTCTCGCTACACCCACACTCCCTTCACCCGATATTCCCAATGTGGACCCGACACGCACCTGTCGACATCCGGACTCCTCATGTCAGACCCTGTCCTCAGGGTCAGAAGGTCTCGGGAACGCGGCCTCCACATGCCGATGTTATATTAATTGTACAGCACATCATATATACTTCGCCCCTGGCCAGGGGGATCCTCAGTCTTTTCTCTTTGGATTCCCCTTTGCCAGGTAGGCCTATGCCTCTATGTTCTGTACATTAGAATAATAACTTTGGATTCCCCTTTGCCAGCTCCAAGCTAAGGTTGCCCTTACAGCAGAAAAGACTCCTTTCTGAAGCCCAAGCTCTATGACCGATCCGTGTCAAGTTCATTGCCGAATTGCCACATTGACTTGACCTACACTTGCACTGATATTTGCACTGCCCCTGCTTCGAATATGTCGACCGAATCTGACCCGATGTTGACGTCGCAACAGCCACCCTCAGCTGAAGACCAACTCGCGACATTGGAGACAAAGATGGCATCTATTCACACCACACTCCTTAACAATTCCGCTGACATGGAACAGATCACCACTCTCTTGAGAGCACTCATCCCAGGTAATGCCCCCCCTGCCCCAGCGGCACCCACTGTCAATCTGGCACCAATCCCCCCGGCGTCAAGCACTCCCAATGCATCTCCCCCCACTCCCAATGCAAGCACCCCTCTGGGCGACATCTCACAGCTCAGACCAGCCCCCCCACCAGTCTACAATGGCTCGCGAACCAGCGGCCAGGCTTTCATGCAAGCGTGCAAACTCTACATCTCACTCTGCCAGAAGACGTTTGCAAACGACAATGTCAAGATTGGCTGGGTGCTCACTTACATGCAGCACGGGCAGGCGGCTGAGTTTGTAACTCGGGTATTCACATTTGGAGGCATGCAGCAGGTGTTCAAAGACTGGGCATCTTTTGAGGCAATGTTTGCAGATGAGTTCTATGCACAAGACAAAGTTCGCAATGCCTCGCTCACACTGGAGTCCACGGCCTACTACCAAAATGGCCAGTCAGTTGACGACTATTGCGACGCTTTTCGATCCCTGTGGACCAAATCGGAACACCCGGATGGATGACAGTTGGTCTACAAGTTCCGACAAGGCCTTGACGCCAAAATCACCAAGCGTCTGGGTGCCATTGTGACTGACTGGCCAAGCGAGGTCAAGGTGGAAGAGTGGATGCAGGCAGCATGACAACAGGAGCTCCTCATGCATGCTGACAAAGACTTTTTCCGATGGCAGATACCTGCTCCAACCCGCGCATTCGAACAGCGCCAGACACCACCCAGTGTCCCACTTTGATGGCAACCCCTGGTGTTATGGAAGGACTCCTTTTGCCATATACTATTTATTTATTTATTTCATTCTATTCTCACCTTCACATTCTATTTTTGTATTACATTCCACACACCACTCCACTGCCCATTACGCCACATCTTACCTTTATGCTTACCTCTTTATGATGCCCATGTCTCATCCTAGAGTAGTATATATATTCCAATAACATGCCTGGAGAACTCAGTTTAGTTCTCTTAGGTTTTCTGCCTAGTCAACTCCAACTCCCCTTTCCTAAGTCTCTGAGAGGTTTGTCTTGTTGTGTTGGGTATCCTAGTCCATCCTAGATAGGACAAAGCATTGCCCTAACACCCGGCATCATCAGCTCACCCTCCCTGCCAACCAGCCACAGTCCCTGCTCCTCGGCTCCCAACAATGATGCCCCAGGCCCCAGCAGCCAAACCACTCCCCCTCAGCATGCCCATGGACATCAACCGCACTCGAGCGATGCGACCCCATGTTTTGAGTGACAATCTCTGTCGTCAATGCCAGCAGTCTGGGCACTATGCACGGGATTGCCCCCACCACTGGGATATCTGCACCATGTCCCCTGACGAGTTGGATGAGCTAATCATGGACATCCTAGCTTGATGCGATGCCGTAGCTGCCGACCCAAGGTCATTGCTACCGAGTCAAGTGGAGCTGCTCCTGAGGATTTTGCGTCTCACAGCAGGTGAGTAGTATGCCCCCGCTGTCCAGTCATAATCGTTTTGCACCCCTTACCATAGAGCATGATAATACATCCAATGTTGCATCTACTCTGCACAAAACAACTGACAAAGATGTACAAATCTGGATCACCAACTCGGAACCCAACTCAGGACCAACATCATCTGATGTCGAGTCTGACTCATGTTGCGGTGATGATCAGGGAAAGGCGCTGAATGCAGGGCAAATATACCCAACACAAACACCAAACCAAAACCAAAGGTTGCGAGTGGGGCCGAGAGTTCCCGAGCACACG
>JABCKV010000414.1:0-11944 GCA_018282005.1 Asterophora parasitica | reverse complement strand
CAAGAAAATCCCCAGGAGGAGAGCGGGAGCAAATTGCGAGGACCAGCCAGGTCAGGGCCCGGGCGTAAGTCTTGGGCCAACCTTCCGTGGCCAGCAGGATCCAGCGGGCTTAACCAGACGCAACAGTCACCCAGAGACCACGATGCGCCCTCTGCGGTGCTATTGGACACTCGGAGAAGTGAGTTAGCTCGACTTACATACTTTCATCATTCTTACAAGCTTTGACCAGCCAAGGCCTTCAACCGCCCTCTCGCCTCCTTCGCACTGGCCCCTAGCCCCTCCGAGCACCCCCTCACCTCCAACGTCATGGTCGTCAACAAAGAAGGCGATCTGGAGCTCTATGCCGTACACGACGCGCCCAAGTCCACTGTGTGGAGCCCCCGTGGTGACCTTGCGATCGCGGCAGGCCTCTCCTGTCGCATTCTCGAGGGCTTCCGCAATGATGATAATTTCGATGAACCCCTCCCGAGTAGCAGCTCCCATCTCGGGCATTCCGTCAATGGCAATGGCGCGACCAGCAACGGGAATAATTCGCGCTCGCGGGAGGAGTCCATACTACGGGGACGACAAAAGCCTACCAAGACTGAGCCGGTGGTTGCACCCCCACCGATGCCCCTTCCGAGCAAGAACATTCCATTGTTTGGGCGGGGCGACGAGGAGGGATTCCCAGCGCTAGGAAGCAGCTTGTCGCCGTTCAGGGACGCTGGTGCGAATGGGACAGCGAAGAAAGAGCACGGGGACTCCCAAGAGCCCAGGACGGCGCGAGTGGCGGGGAGATCCCAAAATCACAGTGCGAGCCGGGCGAGGCGTTCGGGCGGGTCGAAGGGTGTGTCTCTTGTTGTGGAGAGCGATATCTCAATGGTCATGAAGCGCAGGGTTATAAGGGGGTACGGGCTTTCTGAGGTATGTGCTATTCTCTTTCGCACGTCTTGTAGAAAGTGATTCTGAACGTCTTGGCTTGCAGCCGCAACATAATATGGATATTGTGAGGCTGTGTGACCCACCGAATCATCGGACACACATGCTGGTCGACCTCTGGGCGTGGATATATCGTGCGTCGCCAAGATGCATGTCTGCCTCTTCCAGGCTCACCGCCGCTTTATAGACTCGCACGAATATCTTTGCGTCCCGAAGTCTGTCCTCTATGGTTATGACTTTGAGTATAGAGGCCTTCTAGATATATGGGAAGGTTTCCAGCCTGCCGCCGAAAATCCCGATATCCTACCATTGAATCCATATTTCGACGGCCAGCAATATCACGACCGCAGGCTGGTCGATGAGCTGCATGGAAACTTCCAGGCCGCGCTTGGGGCACTCTTGGCGAGGAGGACGGGCGATCGTCCATGGAAACCCACTGTGCTGACAACAAAGGGGTTGCAGAGGCAGATTGCTTTACAGCTTCTGGGATGGAGTCTGAGGGAGGACGAGCTTGCGAGCACATTGAGCAGGTATTTGACGTGCTGGTTGTTGCCTCAACGAAGACTGAGTATGACCCTTGTCAGGTGGGAGCGTGAAGGGGAAATTTCTCGAGTAGCTTGCTGGCTGGTCTTCACGAAGCAGTACACGAAGGCGATTTCTCTGCTCATGAAAAGCGACGGTAAGCTGCACCATAGATTCATCACAGGCCCCGCTAAAATTCTATTAGACGAAGCCCATTGTATGTTGTCGGGTACGATTGCTGCACTAATTCCACCACACGCTTCGCGGAGTACAGAACTCCGGGAACATTACGAGCGACTCATTGTGCGCTTGCAAGACCCCTATCTCCGCGCCATGCTCACCCACCTTGCTCTGAACGACTGGTCTGAAGTTCTCCAAGAAGAATCCTTGCCTTTCCGTGAGCGCCTTGCAATCGCATTCCTGTTCCTCGATGATAAGGCCATATCATCGTACCTCCACCGGTGCATGAACCGTGCACTCTCGCAGGGCGATATCGACGGGATCATCGTCCCGGGGCTCTCGGGCAAGTCGGGGTTGGACATTTTGCAGGGCTACGTAGATCGCACTGGCGACATTCAAACTGCGGCTATCTTGGGTTCATACGTGTGTCCTCCCAAAAATCTTTTGCTCGCGCGAGCAACCTTGCTCGAGCGGCGGGTGCAGCGGTGGGTGGAAGGGTATCAAGATCTGTTGGATGGGTTTAAACTATTCCACCATCGTGTTGGGTTCGATATTGAGAGGGGGCAGGTTGCATTGGGTAAACGTGGTGGCACTGTGGCAGGTGATTGGGTCCCGCGACAGATACTGATACGGTGCAACTACTGCAATAAGCCTGTTGTTCCCGATGGGTCTGGAGGTGGGATCGGTGCGGAGGTGCAGCACAACGGAAGAGTGTGTTTTCTGCAATTCTGTATTTCAGCTCCTGCTGACGGCCTTGCATCACAGCCGACTGCGTGCTACCATTGCAATCGTGCACTACCGAGATGCTCGATTTGTTTGATGACGCTTTCGATCGTACAAGATGCTGCACGAGAAGCTGATCTCTTGTATTCTCACACCAAAGGTTCGTCGTCCCATATCTTTTTGCTGGTGTTTCTAGAGCACTCCTGGCAGATACGATCGAAGACGCTATTGTTATGTGCCAGACGTGTCGACATGGCGGTCATATCGCACATATCCTCGATTGGTTTTACGGAGAGGATGGAGGGCCAGTGCATGATGTATGTGCCGTGGCCGACTGCGACTGTCGCTGTGCAGAGGAGATCTAATGTAAAATTATTTATTTTGCGGAATACGACCGAACTCCCATTCTCTTTTGGAGAAGAAAGAACGCGATTTAGAAGTGTACTTGAAATTGAATGCGACGACGTTTGTATTTGGCTTTGTTGACCCAGTGACGGCATTCGCAGGCAACCAGGTATGTCATGTTCCCTCCCCGGCTGCTGCCCATCTCGCCGTCTACTGCTCCCATATGTCTTCCACCCGTGCGTATGTTCATCGAATGTTGCATCGTGTGTCTGCGATGGAGACATGAGAGTCAGGTGAAACGCCGGAGAGTCAGCTGTTCACTTCCTTTCCTGCATCGATATCCTGGCAAGCATGAATGGTGATCAGGC
Source organism: Asterophora parasitica (assembly GCA_018282005.1). Taxonomy (NCBI): domain Eukaryota; kingdom Fungi; phylum Basidiomycota; class Agaricomycetes; order Agaricales; family Lyophyllaceae; genus Asterophora; species Asterophora parasitica. The sequence continues at coordinate 8,888 of JABCKV010000414.1, read as the reverse complement.
GTGTATTTGACACTAGTTCCCTGAACATTACGCCCCGTTAAAATTATCTTGACGTGAGTCTGGCTCCATTCCACGCGTCGCGTTTGCACTATGACGGGCTCACAATATCTGCCCAGGACGTCTATCCTGTACGTACTGAGGCTAATATGAACGCACCTAATCGTTTCGAGCTATATGTCCTCGACGACGGCGAGAAACCGTGCGTCCCAGTCCCTTCTTCACGAAGTAAGAGGTTATGTGGATATGTTTCCATGCTGCAGGGTAGAGATCACAGAGGACACCAAGATCCCCAACGCCGCGACGATAAAGGTCGTCAAGCAGGACCATACCCTGGGGAACATGCTTCGAGCGTAAGCCCTGGCTCCTTCTCCTGCCCACTTCACGCATCATTCACGCCCTTACAGCCAGCTCCTCTCGATGCCGCAAATCCTCTTCGCCGGTTACAAAGTCCCGCATCCTCTACACCCCTACTTCATCATCAAGATCCAAACAGACGGCACTGTGACGCCGCAGGAGGTGCTCGAGCAGGCGTGCGCGAAGCTCATTGGCACCATGTCGTCGCTTGAAGCGAAGTTCAAGCGGGAGTTCTCGTTCAAGGACGTGGAGGGCGCCGTCGGTGGTGTCTCGGCCCAGGAAGACCCGTACGGAGGAGGTGCTGGTGGGGGTGCCTGGAGTGGAGGCAGGGATTATCTGGACTTCTGAGCGCCGGCGGGTGTCCGGGTGTGATTGTTGTTGTATCCGTAATCTGTGTACGTCTTGTTTGCTTGTCTATCGCTTACATTTCCCACCGTCTGCTGCAGTCACGACGCCATGGACACGGAGTACCTTGTGGAGTGAACCTGGATAGTAGGTTTTGGATGTTCGGAACGACTTCCGAATCCACCGAGGATTGCCAAGTCAAAGTTCGTTACACATTCTAGCTGCAGAGTGGTCGCAACCACATGTGATAGATGCCAGTCGGTACCAGGCATCAAACACTCAGCTCTGGGCCGTATTCTTTAAGTTTCTGGATAGTTGCTCTTTTGAAACTTGTTTGAGCTTCATCCTTGTGGTACCATCACCAGAAAAATCTTTCTTCAATGCTTGACAGTACTTGCTTCATCAAGTGTATTTAGCCCACAGGCAACGACGACCAGGATGTCCTGGCCCCATCAAGGGGTCAGCTCTCTCGAATCAGACTGAGAAAGGTTCAATGTCTCTGCTAATGTGGCGATCTCTGCCGGCCAGCATTCACAAATACATGAAGAGTGAAAAAAGAGCAAGAAAAAAAAACAGCCTATGCCTTCGTTGGGTGGTTTGAGTGTGGCGTAGTGTTACAGCGTCATCACCCGAAATCAAGCTCCGCCAATCGGAATTCGGTACTTTGCCCTTCGTCCACGGTCCATGGCAAAGAAGGAAAAAGACCAAGCCCCGAACGCGACCAGCGTCGCTAATCGCGATATCATTCAACGCCTCAACTTCCTTTACCAGGCCAGCGTGTATCTCAGTTCTCTTCCGTCGACCACTTCCAGGCCTATTCCTAGTTCCGGATGCGAGAGTACGAGCGCAAATGCCACCATAGATCCTGGTAAAACGAAGAGGAGCGTGAGGGGAAAGAAGGAGCGGAATGTGAAGGCCGCGAAACGAACCGTCACGGCAAGGTATCTCGCTAGGACTTACATTGGCACAATGAAAGTCGTTGGGCAGAAGACAACGGTCAAGATGTACGTGGCCAGTTAACCGTTTTACCGTATGCGCTCACCTAAAATCTTTCCCTTTCGGATTGTCCAGAGATCCAGCTGTGAAACGTACCTTATGCAAAGGCTGCAATCTGACGCTGATTCCGGGTTCAACAGCGTCGGTACGCGTCAAAAGTATCTTCAATTCATCGCGTTCTCTCTGGCAAATGTTGACCAGTTGTCGACAGAATCACCGGCACATGGTCATACGATGGTATACACATGTATGGGTTGCAACACTTCTCGGCGGATCCCCGCACCTCCCGTTCTCAGCACCGGCCAAGGCCTCGCGGCTTCCCAAAACGTGATGTCCTCTGACCCCGCATCCGGGCCCTTCGAAACCCCTTCCACCGTTGTAGAAGACATCACCATGGACGTCGAACGACCCGCAGCAACAAGTACTGGAAAACCGCACAAACGAGGAAAGCGAAAGGTGGTGCAATCTCGTGTACCGCCCCTGTTTGCGCGCGATGTGGGACATGTCGTATTTTGTGGGAACGATAAGGTGGTCACCGAAGAAGGGCTTGGGGATGGCTTGTTCATCACGTAGGCGTGCTGGTGGGCTGCCGAGCTGCTTTCGATGTACCAGCGGTGTGTGGCACGACGGCATTTTGTTGGCTTTCCATTTCTAACGTCCCTAATCAGTCAAAGGAACGATTCTGACGACGAGCGACAAGACGTCCGAACTAGATATCCATCTTGTCGGATTTCTTTGCTCCCTCCAGTGTTCACAGCTTGGTGTCGAGGCCTCCAAGGACATAGGGCCGTTCATTTGCCATGGAGCCGTCGAAACACTGTGTACGTCATCCTCATCGTTCAACACTTCGGCGCCCAGCACTTTTCTTTCGACATCGCCACCTCGACCAGTGAATAACGTCCTATCCTGCACACCAATCGTACACACGCACGTAATCATGCGACTGGGCTTGCGTGTTCTGGCATTCACGCCTAGATCCCAGGCTTGTAGGAATACTCGGTGCACTGCTTGTGTTGGGATGCATTATTATACGGACTTCCGATCTCACTGTAATTGGTGTAAGTTGCAAGTCGTAGAGTGTATGAGCTTGGGTATATTTGCCAGTACTAAATTTGTAGTGCAAGTGCGACTGATTACGACGAGTTGCGGCACACGAGAAAGGGAAAAGGCTTGAGGACACTGGGAATGACGGGGTTGAAACCTCTGTGATTCGAGTATCGCTACCGTACTGCTACGAAAAAGGCCGGTACATATAGTATGTAGAGAATGAATGATATGTAAGCGGCCGGGAACATCAAGGAAACACATCAAACTACAAAGAAAGTGTTCATGAAGGGACAGGGTAACTAAAGGTAGCGAGCGAGCGAGGGAGAGAAGGGAAGGATGCGCATGCATCAGTCTAGAAAGTCGCACGTGGTCCATGATACCGTTCCGGGTCACAAAATTACATAAACACAGAAAAGAACTCGAGTTATCACTGGACCCTGTTCTCACCTTTCTTCATGCGTTCGACCTCCTCCGCAACGGCCTCCCATCGTGAACGCCTCAGGCAAGCCACGATAATATACCCGCCCTTGAATTTGTTCAGGATAACTGAATGGTCCGCAGTGAAAGGTACGTTCCAGAACCAGAACGCCTTCATCTCCGAGCCAAAGTCAATCCCGTCGAGGTGGCCAATGATCTGGTTGGAAAAAACCCAAGACTCCGCCCCTCGTCGTCGTGTAGGCATGGCAGCACCGCCGATCTTCGCCACCCAGTGGTTGTAGGCTTGAATGAACGGAATATTTCGCACTTCCTCGACGGCTTTTCGGTGAATGACAGCGAGCTCGGCCAGAGACTTGGACGCGATTTCCTCCTTCGAAAGAGGAGGAGGGCAGCAGGGCATGATACCGTTGTCTATGAAATATAAGTAAGTTTTTAGCCTACAGGTTAGACGGACTTCACAGAACCAACGTACGCGTATAGCTGTTGAACGCGGGGTTCTTCTCTTCAAGCGGACCCCGGATCGAGACTATGGTTGTTCCCCAGACGGTGTTCTTGTCAGTCTCTCCAAGGTAAGCAGCCTGGGGAATATGTCAACTCGGTCATGTCACGGATACTCAATAGTGTCGTCGCGTACCTTCAACAACCAAGCCACAATGACATCACCAGTGGACACGAAACCAGTTCCAGATCTTTTGACCTCATCCTTGACTTTCCGCACCATGTCGTCGACCACATTCTCCCCGAGGTACACCGCCTTGACCTCGGCCTTCTGCCACAAATACTCATACGCGAGATCTGCGGTGATCGCCACCATATTCTTGAGGCTTGGGGGGACGAGCTCGTGCTGAATATCAACGAGCGCGGCAGGCTCCTTCGTATAGAGGGGGGCCGCCGCCGTCAACTCCTGGAGCGTCTCCTGCAAGATATTCGTTTCCGAAGACGGAGGCGGCGTCCAGGCCTTTCCGTTCAGCTCAGCATCCAGGCTCTGGATAATTTGACCCAGTCCGAATGCGTCAAAAACGCCATGGGGGACAGAGATGCCAACACATGCACAGTTCGAGAGCTCGGTGACGTGAATAGAGAGGATGGGGGCATTCGAAGTCGAGAAGGCGCTCACTGAGCTCGGAGTAGATGGGTGGCGGAAGTACTTTAGGGAGGGCCGGACTAGGATTTCGGAGGACGTTGCGTCCACAGGGATAATCGGCGCGTCCAGCTCAACCGCGAGCTTGCTCGCAGTGAACTGGAGACGATCGGAGACTTCGCCCTCCAGAGGAACGCGGATGCTCCACATGGAAGTGGATGGATTGCGCTCAAGACGACCTGCCAGCAGCCGCCACTTGTCGACCACCCGTTTCCCAGCAGCTTCAAGTGTGGCGTTGTCCACTGACTTGATCACATATCCCACAGTGATGCTGCTCCTTTCGAGGTTCCGGTCGAGGGTGCTTAGGGGGACAAGCATCGTAATGAAGGTGGTGTTCAATGGTGAGGGTTTCAACTTTTTGCAGAGTTAAATAATAATGTGAAGTACTACTTCAGTATGATCGCCGATCGGTGTCTACCACTGCCTCGTTTCATGGGTTGCCTAAGGAGTTCAATTGAAGGTTTTCTTTTACACATCACTTGCACATGGCCTGAGATCTTAAATAAGAGGAGATCCGAGAAATAACTTGAAAATCATGTGTACAGTAGCAGATGCTTCATTGTCACTGTGGGCAAGGTACACCACGTTGAACAATTGCAAATCATCGAACCTGTTAAGCTGAGCCGCTGAGAAGTGTCGACATCGTCCCGCACAGTGATCTAACTATTTGTGACGTAAGCAGATTTTCATCACCTAATCGCGCAACCTGCTTGTAAGCAAGTACTTACTCAGTCTCCGTTCCTTACCCCCATCTCACGAACACATGCCCGTATTGGTATTGATAGACCATGATGATGGACCCCTACGCTCGTGGTAAGTAATCTCCGACGGTCCGACCATAGTCGAACGAGCGCTCGTACTCACTGTCAGTCTCCGTTGCTCCCATCTACCGTGCTCTTGTCTCCGAACTCTACACTCCTTCAATTTTACATCGTCGCTCGGACTCACTCGGACGTCATTCCTATGTACCATGGCATCTACTTGCTAATTTAGCCACTCTCTTTGCTTAAACCTGTATCGTATGCATATCACAATGAGATATAATTTACATTCATGGTCTACATACTTACGACCAAAGTATTTCGCTATATACGACAGATGTATTGTCAAGACTGGACTGTGTTCAATGGATAGTCGACTGTGTCCAATTGTCAGGAATTGAATGTACTTGATCATGGTCGCGGTCGTGGTCGCACGCGGTCGGTCGTGCTGCGTGAGGACGGGTTACAATGGGTGGAAAGAGGCGATGTGAGCGGTTAAGTCGCGCCTTTCATGCATGGTGAGTAGCGTCAAAACGGCCAGTAAACGTGGACGTGGCCGCGACTCAGCAAGCAGCAAGGAGCGCATTGTCGACTTGTTGCAGACGGGGCGGGCAGCGACAATGTCGCAATGCGTGTTTGGCTACGTCAGAAGAAGCAGAAGGCGCAAAAGGCACCTGGGACTCACCTGGAACACTGAGTGTTGTTCAGCCATTGCGGTGGTGGTCGTGTCGTCCTGTCATACCTGGTCTCGCCTTGGGATCGTCGAATGCCACGGTGGATCGACCGAATCTATCGAAGCTGGTCGTCAAAGAGGAGGGAAGAAAAAATCCAGCGAACATTGCAATTGAAGAGGAAACTGGGTCCTGCGCATATGGGCTGTACCCGGACTTGGTCAATTTGATACCAGACGGGTCACGATGTATTGGACAGGAAGACGCTGAGAGCTTGGGTCGTGGCGGAGAACAACAAAAGATCATGATGCCAACGTTCTGAAGGAGCAATAGCCAATTCCCACGATAACCACGGGCCATTCAATAAAGCATCGCAAGATTGATTTCGTGGCTTTACATAGTTATCAGCTTGCTATCCAAATTCCACGAATTGGAGGTGTCTCAATGGCTCACAGGCATGAGAATTTCTGCAAATGAGTTGAGTCTTTCATTGTTTCAAAGAGTAATATTCGACAAGTATTTGAGGAGCCATCGGAGCTCGGAACCGGGCCGGGGTTCAGTTGGACAGAGTGAACCAGTTCGAATCCATCAATGTGGCGCTCGTTCTTGGCGACGGCGGAAGATGGGTGGTCCAGAACTGACTCGTTAAGAGTTGATACTTGCAAGGTAAGGGAAAAGCGTAGAACATACGACAGCCATTGACCAGTGAGGGGAGATTATGGAGGTGTTGATAGAACAAAAGCCGAGAAGCGTGGTATAGATCCAGTCGATGTACATATCTACAGAAAGGGTATCAGGTATGCTGTTGTACGCGGTACAAAGAAAACAGTGAGCGAAGGAGGTTGGCGTAGGGGTGAGGCACCAATGATGGATGTTACGTTGCTACAAGCAAGGGAATGACGCGGCTCATATGTGATGAAGAACGCGGTGAGATGGCACCCTGAAACTCACGTTATGAAACCTTTCACGGGATGAAAGGTAAGGTGCATACAGGTAGGAAACACGTCAGAGGCATGGTGCATGAAAGTCGAGGCATTGTTGTCTGCTAGAAACAGTACTGAAGGCATTTGTGAGTTCAGGAACAGGCAAGAAAATGACAATTGAGCGTACTCCTGGTGCGACAGGGACTTTCAGCACGAAACTCGATGACATGCCCCGGCACTCGCGGTCCATAGCGCGGCTCATACTTTGAGCCGATAGTGTGCTGGAGCGCATCGTCTCGCTACTGGTGCTGGCAGTCGTGTCGGCGTTTGACACTGGAGAAGGCAAAGCTTTGTAGATGATGGGCAAAGAGTCCGCGACGGCGGGTGCGGGCTTGTTACGCCCAAACATAGATTTGAAACGAGCAGGAACGGGAGACCGTGACATTTCTGCAGCAATATTGAGAGAACGAGAGCAAGTAAGTACTCGAGGGTCGCTGATAGTGGGCGGCGAGCGAGTTCAAGGATTTTTGAACTCCAGAAAGAAAGAATATAAATAGTCAGAGGCGAGATGATGCACGCTGTCGAGGGGCTTGAGGAAGTTTTTCGGATCCAATATGTAGTAGGATGACTGTATACTTAGGTAACTAGCACGACAACGAACTGGTTATTCCAATTAGGGACCATGTCAGTATAATAGGTAAACTCCTCCTCCACTTGATACTCCGCGAGCCATCATACCATCATCTCACATCTCACTGCCTCATCAGATCCCAAGTTTCGGTATGTACAATTGCAATTATCAACTGTGACCCTCCCTCGAGCCTTGAATGAAACTCTCGGTCTTTTGATTCACAGTCTGACGCCATTTTCAGCGCTAAAAGTAGATCCACAATATATACTCTTCGGACGAAGGTGCTCTCTCCGCCGAGGCCCAAAAAAGACTTACTATGTAAGACCCTCCTAGAGTTCAGGGTAGTGCCAGCGGGATCAATGAGTGCCCGCGTGTGTCCAGCCAGAAGTTGGAATAAATAAATGAAATATGAATGAATAAACGCTTACCGCGTGCACATTGGCCGTGGAGCTTGGAGAAGCTGTGTGGTGGCGTTTAGTAATTTACGGGTTCGGACGCGGATTTTAGCATGGGTCCGAGCTCCCCGAGTACCCGCGACCGATTGTCACTGTCAGGAAAAGTTTCTGTTGAAGGATCACAGTTCGAAATGATAGGTGGCGCAGTGGTCGATTCGAATTTCGGAGCACCTCCCAAATTGGCCTGGCAGTGTGGCGCGTGACTGCTACGGGTTTACTTTATTTTATTTATTTATCCATCGCGGTAACCCAACTGTCATGGCGTGGTGGTGGCTGCCGGCGGGTATGGAGCTGTGAGCCACCATAGCTATGTACTCTGCAGCCGACAACTGACACGAGGTCCCCGTTAACTTGCTCTGTCGAGTCAATCTTTCTTTATCCAGCAATTTGTACACTCTTGTTGCGCGCGCAGCGCCTGGCAATTTTTTTTTCTTCTTTGAGATACTCTACTACGGCCTATTTAGCAGTATAACTCTACCCTCACTTCGAACGCTTGCTGCACGCGATAGGTCGGAGAAGATGATGAAAATCTGCTATTAATAGTTTTGTCCGTGGATTTCCCGGTGCCTACTTACGTTAAAAGACATCGATTTTTTTCACAAGAGGATCGGGCCGGGGAAGTGGCATGGTGTCCGCGTGCACGTTGCAAGGGACCGACTAATACCATCGGTTCATTGGTGGGGTAGTATGTAATACAAGCAGCACACGCCATCATGCATCATGCATCATCCGATCATTCGAACAAAATAACATCATCTTCATCTTCACCCACCACCTACATGCCTAGATCTGTTTCTTCATTTTCCTCCTCAACTTCACTCAGATCTGACTTGTCGGTTCTTCAAGAACAGGTATCGATCCCGTCGTTGGAAAGCCTGGCGCGCCGTCATGCACAGGCCGAGCATGTCACCATCCAATCCCCACCGAAGCGAGGGGGCTACAATCTTGTCTACCCTATGTCTTTCTCTGATGGAAGGAAATGGATTGCCCGTATACCCGATCCCCAAATTTTCGATCCGGTCGCGATGCACAGCACTGTGCATACCATTCGCATGATTCAAGAAAAGACTAGCATCCCTATACCTACCATTCACGCCTACGACATCTCGTCAAACAACGAACTGGG
>JABCKV010000413.1:0-12040 GCA_018282005.1 Asterophora parasitica | reverse complement strand
GCATCCATGATCATCACGTCTGCGCGAGAACCATCCGTGGTGGAGCAGCCCACGGTCCATCCAGGGGAGAGCACAGATTATGGACGCATATACTCGTGGCCTTAATGGACAGCAGGCTGCATGGGCAGCAAAGAAATACCGAGGTCACCGTGTTCTTCCTGAGGGTATCATGACAAGCTTTGATTCTAATAGCACCTAATCCTTTCAATAATATGTATTCTACTCATGTACCTAATGATACCTTACCTCTATATAGATGCTCTCCTTCTTGTAAGTACTTAGGCTTTAGTATACTTACTTACCACTTTGCGAAGGATGAGCTGAACAACGCCCACCGCATCCTAATCAGGCATGGGAAACTTTGTCAGCCTTAACCTCCCTGAATCACTCCCTGGTCACACATTGTAACAGACCCTGACGTTTGTTGGTTCTGTAGGACGTCTATCTTAGAGGAACCCCGTCTGCAGTAAAATCAGGCTGCACCACACTGCATGCGTCCAAAGGATCCTAGAGATCAACGAAAATGTTGCGCGCTTACAAGAGCAGATTCGGGAGCAACTGCAGATGCGCTCTGTGCTAGAAAGGGAGCAGGAATCCTGTGCCGTCCTTATCTCTCCTGTGCGTCGAATCTTGCCCGAAATCCTCCAGGAGATATTCCTAGTGTGCCTGCCTTTGACGTTGGAGGAATGCTATGTTCTTGAGACCTTTCATTTCAACCGTACTGGACAAAGGTCGGGCACTACTCCCCCAGTCCCTCGCTCTCCACAGAATCCATTGTGGCTATGGTTCGTCCCGGACAGTGAATCAAACGCCACTGGGAATATCTTCCTTGCGAAAAGTCATTTTTGAAGGATCTCCGGACCACATTGATCAAATCACCTCGACGCTCCACGCCCTACTCTGTCTTCGTGATGGTTCGCTCGATGTAGATATCATTAGGAGATCGGTGCGTGTTTATCAACCTGCGGTTTATTTATCCACTGATGCGCGGGCCACTTTCGGTTTCGCAGCAATGGGTAGCATTTAGATGAAGAACCAACGTCGGAAGTCGCTTTACTCGTTCTGACCTTTCCCGGTTTGATGTGACAGAGACAAGGAGACTCTGGTTCATTTCGAAGGCTGCCGTCGAACAGGATTTCGATGTACTACATACTGCATGTAACTGGCTGTGGCGTAATTTTATGATAGTTCAAGTTGGACCAATTTCCTTCAACCATGTGCCTTAGCCTGGCGTTTCCATTCGATCGATTTTGCACCCTTATTTGCAAGTTATCACGACCAACAGGGAAATGTTCGAAGGTGATTAAATGAATTTATGGGCCATGTGCGTAGTAGATGTGAGTAAAAAAGACAGGCAGGCTGTCGCTGGCACGCAAGCGAAACACATGGAGACATTACTTTAATTTTGGACTCATTCCGAGATCTAGTATAGAGGGACGGACAGTGCAATCAGTGACTTCGGCGCTCAGGATGGAGGAATAGTGACGTTTCGGATGCCAGCCTGCCACAGAATAAGGAGTCCGATGTCAAGATTTCGAAATAGATAGATTGCATTTCCCACAAAACCCATCTTCATGGTCCGCATCCTCTTTATTTCTAGTAGATATGTTCGCAGACGGTCCAGACCTATCTGCGTCTATGTAGGATGCTATGCATCAGGCACCGATGATCTGGGCGATAGTTTTCTCCCCAGCTACGACCGACTGGACAACAGGGAGCGCCTTCGAGAAATCCTCGAATAGGACGTGTTTGATACCCTCTTTGTTGCAGTACGAAGCCAGATCATTCTCTCCGTCGCCCTTGACCTTGACGAAGAGCAAATCAGCGTGCTTAGCCGCCGATATGTCTAAGGGTGAAATGAAATGTTCAGTCAACATCGTCCAAGGAAGATAAGTAGAGATGAAAGCTGACCTGACACGCCGTCGCCAAAGAAAAAGAGGGTTGGGGGGTTCGCGAGATCGCGGTATGGCAGGATCGACTGTGATTTGTCGTGCCCGAAGCCACTATTCATCATCGTCAGGAAGCCGTGTCACTGATCAGATGCAGTGCGACCTACCTGGACGGATGGCGGTATTTAATTTCCCACTTGCCATCGGAGTGGACTATCGCGTCGTTCGCGATGATGTCAATCTCGTTCGCGGACTCTTCGCCAACCAAATTGGAAAGTACTGCGCGAATCAACGGGGCCATTCCGCTGTGTGAGCGGCAATAGTCGCTCAGTGAATATATATTTGCAAAAGAGGGTTCTGGAGACCGACCTGGAAACAATGATGACGGGAATATCGTTCGCTTTGGCCCAAGCATAGAATTCCTTGAATCCGGGATCGAGTTTGATGTCTGGTTGATGGTCAGGGATGGTCGAGGTACATAGTGCGGTGTTGACATACCTCTGCGGAGGATCTCCTTGCACTCGTCAAAGGTGTGGCCTGCCTCTACAACACTGTTCAACATCTCTCTGAAGGCATCTCTGATGGAAACTGCACTTAGAACGGTTCGATCTAGCACTGTTGAAGCTCATCACCTAAAGGTCGCGCGGCCAGTCAAGACATCTAAATTGCCCTCCCTCCGTTTATCCTTGCCATACCCAAGGTTATCAGTCAGATCTACGAGAAACCAGTGCATCAGGGCCACCGTAATGTCAATTGCCAGCTAAAGGATAGACTGCTCACAGTCATTAGAATCGCGCGTGGTGATGGTGCCATCCCTATCAAAGGAGGTTAGAGGACTGAATGGCCGGGTAAGGATGGACTCTGCAGACCAACCAGTCAGAAAGTACCACAAATTGCTTGTCTTTATGAACAGGTGGGTATGGCAGCGTGCTTTCTGGGGCAAGGCTGTCCGTCATGGTGGTCGGATCCGAGGAGTGGCGGATAAATATTACATTGATCAAAAATGCATCTCATCTTATCGCTCTCCAAATGCAATCGTTATCTAATCGCTCAAACAGCGCATTTCGAAGGATTCGATCAGTTTGTGTTCAACCAAGTTCAGCCCTCTTCAAACGCTCCACATGGCATGCTGAGCATGCGAACCGGCGTAATGAGCCCGTCAAACGAGTTATTCAATAATAGCTTGATGCCGTCTAGTACACTTCGAAGCGCGTTATGCCACTTGGTCAGCACAACATTTTTTTTTGCGACGGCACGGTTTCCGAACTTTTTGATCTCATACGCGGCCATAAACGAACAGATACGAACTCTGGTGTTGTTATAGATTGAAGGGCGAGGCCTTGAAACAGGCATTATTCGTATGCCTCAGTTTCAGCTCGAAGTGTCCATAGCTCTTGCGATCGCGGCACTCGGTAGTGTTACCACATTCTACCTAAATCGAACGAAGGCAGGGAAAATCAAGCTTCCAACACACTCAGGAGAGGACTTCGAGGAGGAAACTACACGCCGCCACGATTCGTTTGACTTGACGGCGCCGGAGGATTTCATTGATGGGTACCCAATTGAGGCGGACGCGTTTTGGGAGAAGGTGCGGTTCTGCTGCATAGTTATCTCGGCGGAAAGTTGAATAAATTTTCTTTAGAGTAAAAGGCGCAAAGCCTTTATGTCATTCCTGGTGACTGCAATTCTTGTCATCGACCTCAATTTGCTTGGCTGGTCAATCGCGCATGACGAGCAAGTAGATATCGTGGTCAACTCCATCTCTGGCGCTGTTTCGCTTTATCTGGTCACCATAGCAGTCCTCTCGGTCAACGCGGTAGAAAGTCACTCGGAATACATCTGCCACTTGTGGGCCCTCACCACTCTAGCCTTTTTCTGCCTGGGCTCGACCGCTATCCTTCCTTATTCTCCTTCAGTATCCCAATATCCGCCTGGTCTTCACCACCTCTGGCTCGCAAAAACTGCGCTATACACGGTTGAGTCGGCATTATATCTCACCACGTCTCATGGGCCACGGCTGTACTTTCCCCCTGATCGGATATACTCCGAGAAAACAATCCAGGCTACCACTAACCACGACGAGGAGAACGTCGCTGGTATCAAAGCCGCGTCCATTTACGAGACGCTCTTGTTCGCGTATACCACCAAGGTCGTGTTGCTCGGTAACACAGCGTCGAGCCTAGAGACGGGCGACCTACCGATCGTCCCCGTCGACATGCGCGCAACGTTCAACTACTCCAAGATGAAGCGTGGGATGCAGGAGGTCCGGCTGCGCATTGGGAAGTGGAGTCCCAAGCCCGGAAGTGGTTGGGAAATGGGCTGGCGCCTCTTGAGGCTCAACCTGTCCTCCATGCTACTGCTGCTCGCACTTGCGTCGACGAGTGCGGTCATGGCTTACGTCCCCGCCCTTTTCTTGCAGCAGTTCGTGAAATACCTCGAGCGTGACCCCGAGCGGAAGGATACCAGCTGGGGTTGGTTCTATGTTGTCGGCTTGTTTGCTTCGAATGTCATTGTATACTCAAGTGAGCCGCTCTCTACTTGCCCACTACACAAGCTGACGTGTCTCTTCAAGTTGCCGGACAGCTCTTCTCACTGTCAACTACCACGCTTCAAGTTCGCTTCCGCGTCCAGCTGAACTCGATCCTATACGCAAAAACCCTCGTGCGCAAGGACATCGCATCCTCAGCGCCCCCACCAGCATCCACGACGGACAAGAATGGTGATAATGCTCCTAAGACGGAAGGAGAGTCTGATTCGGAGAACAAAGATGACAAGGGCGACTTCTCGAGCAAAGCGCAGATCATGACGCTCATGACCACAGACGTAGACCGCGTCAGCCAGGTCGCATGGCACATTCATGCTCTCATCGGTACGCGGTGATTTATTTCATATCCTGTCCACAGATCTCACATCGATGCCATAGACTCGCCTATTGAGATTATATTCGGATCTATATTCCTATATAGACTTCTTGGTACAATCAAAATGCCCTCTTCACGAGCTCGGGTTGATGATGTCTTCGCGATTGCTAGGTGTTTCTTGCTTCTATGGACTGGCCGTAACGTGTCTGTTCCTGCCGCTCAATCACTACGCAGGAAAATTAGTCGTAGGGGCCCAGGAGAACCTGATGAAGGCGCGCGATGAGCGTGTTTCTCTGATGAACGAGGTGCGCTCGGCTTACTGCATTTGCACTGTTCTCATAACATTTTCCTGCTTTGCAGATCCTGGGAGGTATCCGCATGCTGAAGGTACGCCATCCCTGCCAGTCTGCATACTAACTATCGTTTACGGTTGTCTCTACAGTTCATGGCCTGGGAACGCAACTTCGAGGCGAAAGTACTCAAGGTCCGGGAGAAGGAACTCAAATACCAAAAACTTAACTATTCCATTGAGGTATTTGAAGCCTTTCTCATCGTACACGCGTTTTCTGACGCAGTCTTTTTGTCCAGACTTTGTGGAACGCTATTTGGAACGGATCGCCTATTCTTGTTACCCTAGTTTCTTTCTGGCACTACACCGTCGTGAGGCAGCAGTTCCTGACCCCCTCTACTGCGTTTACATCGGTCAGTGCTTTTCCACTACCTGTCCTCTTGACACTGCTAACGCTCAACCTTTAGATTATCGGTATGCCGTTTCCCGGCTCAATGCGGGCTCCTACTTATCTGCTTCACGTCAGTTTTCAACGAGATGAAGTTCGCACTGAACGCCCTTCCCGAAACGTTTATCAACTTACTCCAGGTACAGATGGCTCATTTTTCGCTCACCTTATGTACTGATAAGTATTTCAGAGCCTGGTCTCGCTCCGCCGCATCGAAAAATACTTGTGCGGTACGGAGGTTACACCTGTCCCTCCTATAAAGCACCAATCGCAGGCCATTGCGTTCCAATCCTGTACTGCAACATGGCCGCAGGATCGGTCGCTCCACACGTCCAGCACCACGCCTTCTGCTGCGTCAACCCCCAAGCCCAAATTCACCCTGTTGGATATGAACTTGGACTTCCCAATCGGCGAGCTCTCGCTGATCTGCGGAAAACTCGGCTCCGGAAAGACTCTCCTCTTGCTTTGTGTGTTTTACGATCTAGTATTCGCGGATAGGTTCTGAACTTGTCCTCGTGCTTATTTTTATTCAGCATTGCTGGGAGAGGCCGATGTACTCGCTGGCCAGGTACTGTGCCCTCGCTCGCCACTCGACTCTTTAGCGTCGTTTGCCGGTATTCATGTCGCCAAGGAAGATTGGGTCGTCCCCGGAATCTGTGCCTATGTACCACAGGTAAAGTTGTGTCATTTACGTGAAGCTGTGTGACTGAATTTACGGTGAAGGCCGCTTGGCTTCGAAATGCGTCTATCAGAGGTAGGAATTCGTCAAACATGCCTAGGATCGCCGCTGACTCTTATCACGTCAGATAACATTCTGTTCAATCTTCCATATGACGAAGAGAGATATCAAAAAACACTCGAGGTACGTCGTGAATCGGTTGTCCGAGGTACATTTTAACTAACGATGTCGTACAGGTATGCGCATTGGTCAGCGACCTCGAGATCCTGGAAGATGGCGATGAAGCTGAGATTGGAGAACGAGGGGTCAGTTTTCCACTGGGTTCAACCCTCCCGCATGAGATTCAGCCCTGCTAAATCTTTTGTCGTAGGTGAACTTGTCTGGTGGCCAGAAGGCTCGAGGTGGGTAGTCTGTCTTCGTCAACAAAACTAATGGCATCTGACTTCCAGATAAAAGTATCTCTTGCTCGTGCTGTCTACTCTCGCGCTTCGATTCTGTTGCTGGATGACGTTTTATCTGCAGGTCTGTTTTTCCCGTAATCATCGTGAGGATTAATACTCAACCCATCGTGTTGTAGTGGACGCTCATACTGCTCATCATCTCTACCACGAGTGTTTGAAGGGCGACCTCATGCAAGGAAGAACTGTCATCCTGGTTTCACATCACGTTCAGCTCTGTGCTCCCGGCGCGAGCTACACAGTTGTATTGGATAACGGCAGGGTTTCTTTTGAAGGCGATAAGGCTTCGTTCCAAAGCTCCGGCGTGATTCGGACGCTCGTTCAAACCACAGACGCAGGTGCTGGCGACAGTAGGGAGCAGGAGGTCGTTGGCGATATCTCTATGTCTTCAAAAGACCAGAATCCTAGTAACTCGACACCAAGCTCCACTATTGCCTCCATTTCGGACGTCACGAAGGCAGAGAAAAAAGCTCCCAGGAAACTCGTCGAGGAGGAACGGCGTGCGGTTGGCCGCATCGGGAAAGATGTCTGGGCGACCTATATTTCAGCTTGTGGCAATGGCTGGTACTGGGCACTCTTTTCGGCCATATACGCAATCGCCATGCTGAGCCCTGTCTTTGAAAATGGCTGGTTAAGGCAAGTCAATTCATTGCATCATGCTACTCGCCGCTCACGATGCACTTTACTTCAGGCACTGGACAAGTGTCTCCTCTGAAGATCAAGCAAGTCCCAGCTTCTATATCGGGGTGTACGCCGCCATTACGACTCTGGGCGTGGTGCTGAGCACGCTCCGATTCTTCGTGCTGTACGAGGGATCCATTCGCGCCTCGGCTGTTCTTTATAAGCGACTTCTCGAGACAGTTCTCTTCGCCAACATCCGATTCCATGATACCGTTTCTCGTGGCAGGTTACTAAACAGATTTGGGAAAGATTTTGAAGGTCGGGTTTTCTCGATAATCTCAAATGATGGGACCTCATCCAATCTTCAACAGGCATTGATAGCAGCTTGGCGGATAACTTGGGGAGGACAATCACGTTAGGCTTGTCTGCTATTACAACGGTTATCACTGTGAGCTTCGTGGGCGGGCTACCCTTTGTTCTAGCTATGAGTGTTTTTGGGATCATCTACTACAATGGTGCGTTTAAATATTTCTTCGCATGCTGAAGTGTGTCCTTACCCCTTTCATTATGCAGCTGCAAAGGTAATGTCAACAAATGGCTCCGAAAGGGCTTGATTTCACTTCGAGCCCAGATTTACGGCCAAACTTCCAGAGATTTGAGGCGTCTTGGCAAGATCTTTCTTCTCTCATTAGTCTCCTCCGCTTGGCTTATTGTGAAATATAGATTCTGTGTCTCGTTCTCCTCTCTACTCAATCTACGGCGAGACTATTTCGGGCGTCACTATCCTTCGGGCTTTTGGCGCATCATCCAAATTTTTACGAGATATGCTCTCTTGCGTA
Source organism: Asterophora parasitica (assembly GCA_018282005.1). Taxonomy (NCBI): domain Eukaryota; kingdom Fungi; phylum Basidiomycota; class Agaricomycetes; order Agaricales; family Lyophyllaceae; genus Asterophora; species Asterophora parasitica. Next base: position 3,956 of record JABCKV010000413.1, on the reverse strand, counting down.
GACACGGTACGCTCCAATGAAGCTCTGGATACTGCATACTATGCTGATATCCTGTCATTCAGAATTCGAACCCATACTACTGGATGTGGGGAGGTAGCAATGCTCATAATGGGGCGGGGGCTTTTTGCTAACGACTCTGAAGTCAATAGATGGCTCTCCGTTCGGTTCAACTTGCTCTCATGCGGTGTTATTGGCGCTACGGCAATGGCATCATTGATCACTCCGAGCATTAGTGCATCACTCGCCGGTTTTGCCCTCGCCTTTGCCTCAACTATCACTTCCGATGTCCTATTTATGGTTCGACGCTTCGTTGGCTTGGAACAATCAATGGTGGGACGAGACTTAACATTCCACGAGCCTGAAACTGACAGTTTTTCAGGTTGCAATAGAACGTGTCAAGGAGTACTCTGAACTTACCCGAGAACCGCCAGAGTTCTTGGAACCACGGCCGCCTGCGTCCTGGCCGCCTGAGGGTGCTATTGAATGCGAGAATCTCGTCATTCGTTATGCTGTTCGTTTCATTTGACTCTCCTTCGTAGTTTCCATCCTCATTTCGTTCAACAATCAGCCGGAATTGCCAAATGTGTTGCATAAGCTCAACTTCAATATCCTGCCTGGCGAAAAGGTTGGCCAATCGGTTCCGGTGGTGTGACATGACTAACTCACCTCGACATAGGTCGGTATACTGGGACGGACTGGCTCTGGCAAAAGTACGCTTGCCCTTTCCTTTTTCCGGTTTGTCGAAGCCACGCAGGGACGAATCTTGGTGGACGGGCTTGACATTGCCAAAGTCGGCCTTACCGACCTTCGCAGAAAGTTGACTATTATTCCTCGTCAGTATTTTCGCCGCTTAATACATTCATTCATTCACACCACACAGAGGATCCAACAATCCTGAGTGGAAGCCTACGATCGACCCTTGACGTTTTCAACGAATACGAGGATGCTGAGATTGTCAGTCGAACGTTAACCTTTCGCGGATCATTCGCTGACATTCACTAAACGGTTGCCTCTTAAGTTTGAGGCCCTTCGTCGCGTTCACCTAATACCCTCACAGGAAACTCCTGAGGAGGACGTCGCTGCTATCAACCAGAATGTTTTCCGGAACTTGGATTCATCCGTGTCAGAGGGTGGAGAGAATTTCTCAACTGGGTGAGCTATCGTTGTGTTCTGCTGCATTGCTTCAGCACTCAAATGCGTCCAGGGAAAAACAGCTGCTCTGTATGGCGAGGGCAATTTTGAAGCGATCCAAAGTTCTCGTCATGGATGAGGTGAGTATCATCTCTTAGTCAACATGTCTTTCTGCACTGGTTCCGACTAGTGTTCATCTAAGCGACCGCAAGGTATGTCTGAATATTTCACAAGCTCATGAAAGCCATTTACCTAGTGGCCACAGCGTGGACTACGCGACCGATGAACTCATCGGGAAAACAATCCGACAGTAGGTGACACCAACTGCCGCGGACAGCCGAAGCTAATTCTATCGTTTGTTTTCTTCAGCGAATTCGCAGCGAGCACTATTTTGACCATCGCACATCGGCTACGGACAGTCATTGACTACGACAGGGTACGTCCTCTCCAAATACGAAGTATAAGGTCTGCCCCTGACTAAAAACGAGCAGGTAATGTTGCTCCATCAAGGCCACATTGCTGAATTCGACCGGTACGATTTTTGGCATTTTCCTCTGCCGAACTAATGTCCTTGGCGTCAGTCCTTCGGTCCTCCTCAAGGACCCCATGTCCAAGTTCTATGCACTCTGCAAAGCTACGGGGAAAGAGGAATTTGCCATGCTGAAGAAGATGGCGGGCGTGTAATTCATCGAGACTCGATGGTGTGGGCTGGCTTTCCAATCATATGCGCACACAAAATAAACAGTTGAAGAACACTGAGGGAATTAATTATAGGACAGCAAATACTAGTACAAATGAGGCTCCAGATGAAATGCAATGCTGCGACAAGAGTAAGATAAGAAGTGGGGACCAGACAGGGGGGTATAGGTGAATAATGATATCAAGAGTTAGGTCGCGTTATCACCAGTCGAGAAGAGGAGGAAAGAACTTGGCTATGAGGCCCTCATAGTAAGGACGTAGTTCTTCGACGTTGCATGGCGCGTCCGTCTTGCTGTACAGATCGTACGGATTGAATGCTTGGACCGCAGCAAGGAGTTTTTCGTCCTTCGCATTAGTGAGATGCGAGTAGGCGCCCTCCCTGTGCCACGGGTAAAAGCTGTGGTATCGAATCATGGCCAGCGCCTCGTCGGGAAGAGTGCTCTGATCTTTAAATACGTTGTAAAGATACTGAGGCGAGAAAATCAACGGTTGGTTCAATCGATATCCAATAGAAGACGGAACGAACCTCGTCATGTCCCCATGACAGCATGACATTATCGAGGCCACAGTGCGCTTTGTAGATGCCATATTCTGTTGAATAGACATCATCGGAAGAATCGGGATTTGCGGCGAATGTCTCCGGATATATGACCTTGTCCGAAAACTTGCAGCCAACAACTAGTCACGGAATCTATGAGTTCACGCTCAACATCGTCGGCATTCCGCTTACTAAATGTATCCTGATGACCATATCAGTAAATCTCGGAAATAGACAACTGAAGGCACTCACTCCGACAACGTCCCATTGGCCCTCTGATCCAAACAGGAGTAAAAGTTTTCCAAGGTCGTGAACTAGACCGGCGACCTGACGCCTCATGACATTAATAGAAACCGAAGCCAGCAAGTTGGGGAACTAACCTGCATCCATTCAGGCTTCCCGTCCCTTCGAATAGCTTCGGCCGTCTGGAGAAGGTGTTCAATTTGTGACGCAGTAGTCTAGAGTGGTTGACGTCATTCATTTGAACAGGGGGCACAAGAAATGGAACATACATCAGGGTCCGACTCGTCGATCAGGGCATTCAACATCACCATGGCGTCCCAGACACCCATACGTGCGCGCTTCTTGGTTTTAAAGTCGACCCTGGCTTTTATATTGAACTCGACTGTCTGTTTTTCTGAAATGAGACCAATAATGATGAGCGAGAGAACGACACGGAAACAGGAAGGACTCTAACGATGCTACTCCTTGTAGAAGGCTTTGACGCGGTCGCATGCAGCATCGTAGTCTCTGAACTGCTTCTTATCCTTTGTTTCATCGAACTTGGGCGCTTCGTCCCATAGGCGCCCCTTTAAGACGTTCACTGAAGATGTTGGTCGATACGCGAACGGACTGTCATAGAATCCGACCAAGACTCACCCTCGTCGATGGCGTCCGATGTGATGTCGAGTTCATAACCAGTGGTAGTAGCGCCCGGCATGGTGTCGAGAGACGATGGCAAGAGATCTGAAGCAGATAAGGTGGGATGAAGCTGAGGCCACTCCTGACCGAATACCTCGGCTTATGAAGGATTTCTGCCCCTATGTTTTTGGCCTGAGTCGGCCATGAAAGGAAGTGGTCCTGCGAAAGCCTGTTGTGACAACGGAATCAGTATTGGCATATGCACCGGGTTGGCATCGCAAAGGGCAAGCGAGAGGCGATAACGTTAACCTTGGTTTCATGTGAGCCTGGTGAGGAGATCGTTGGAGGAAGTGAGAGGGATAACGGGTGCCTTGCAGTCGCCACGTGCGTCGTGTGGTCTCTTTGTGTGGGAACTTGGCGGGAACCCTGGCAATGCAAAGTCCCTCGGTAGCCGTCGGTCCCTTGCGGGTAAATGCAAGCCGACGATAGGTCCGAAATTTTTGCTTCCGTGTGGCACTCAGATCTGTTCTTCACTCTTGGAATTGGTCTTGACATTCGCATCGGGGGCGATGGGTACTGATCTGCACGAAGCAAAGAGTAAGGAACTCTAAAAAGACCTCCCCTGCTCATTCCGCGGGATAACACCGAAAGATCAGCGTAGCGACGGAAGTTTCTTGGAATCTGGTGAATTGACTGTTGGCAATGCGTCACCCCGAGGATGCCGTGA
>JABCKV010000412.1:0-12044 GCA_018282005.1 Asterophora parasitica | reverse complement strand
GGCATCGAGGGCTTGATCACTGTCTGGGACTCCGACACCCAGCTCGTGCTGTACGCGGACTCGGAGACGGCTGCAACGTTCTGGGCACCCTCTATTGCGCAGGAGACTTCGACCTCTGACCCGCTGAAGAACTTCTGGGGCTTAGGTACGAACGAATCCATCCTTGTCGGCGGGCCCTATCTCGTCCGCAGTGCGAGTATCTCAGGGACCGACCTCGCACTCCGAGGGGACCTCAAAGAAGGCGTCCGCCTCACAGTGATCGCGCCTCGTAAGATCCGCTCCATTACCTGGAACGGGGAGAATGTGTCGGGCGATTTCTCCGCGCAGTCGTCGGAGGTCACGGCCATAGGCGGTTTTGTCGCAGAGCTTCAGACGTCCAGTATGAGGGATGTGAATGGGGGGATCTCGGTGCCGAGATTGCGCGACTGGAGGTTCCGGGACAGTCTTCCTGAGATCGGCCGAAAGTTCGATGATTCGGGATGGGTTGAGGCGAACAAGACGAACACGAATATTCCGCTGAAGCCGTACTATGGAGATGGACGGGTTTTGTACGGGTGTGATTATGGCTTGTGAGTGCTTTCCCCCTATGTAGAGATACGGTGGTTGATTACCGGGTGGTATTTCCAGTTGCGAGAATGTGGTCCTGTGGCGCGGGCATTTTAAGGCTACTGGAGCTGAAAGGAGCGCGAATCTATCGATCAATGGAGGACAGGGTCTGTTGTTATCGATCCTTGCGCCCTATCCTATCATTTGACCTCTTACGTCTCTGGCTTTGCAGCATTTTCAGCAAGCGTTTGGCTTAACGACGTATTCCTCAACACCTCGTTTGGAAAGTGCGCCCCTCATCTCTCGTGCTCTATATATTTGGTAATCAATTAACAATTCGATTGTGTTCCTTTCATGCAGCTCGACGAACAACCAGAACATACATGAGGAGACGGACGATCTATTTACCTTCCCGGAGGATTCGTTGATTCCTGGACAGGACAATGTCATCACGATTGTACAGGTACGGCAGTTTTGCCTTATAAACTTCAAACTTCTTACATGAGATTTGCACGAAGGACAACATGGGGCTGAACGAGACCGATGGACGTAAGTCGTTCTATGTTCCTTTCAAGTTCGAAGTTGTTTAGTAGTGGATTAGTCAACCCGGATAGCTCGAAAAGTCCACGCGGTATCCGTGGTTTCAAGCTCGACACCGGCAACTTTACATCGTGGAAGGTGCAGGGCAAGATCGGAGGGTACCTCAAGTACGTATCTCATTATCTTGAGCTATTCATGTATATACTGACTTGAGAACGAAGCTACCCCGATAAAGTCCGCGGTAAGTCCACATCCGTTGACAACTCTCAGACTGACATCAATTATTCAACCCCCAGGCATCCTGAACGAAGGCGGCCTCTTCGGCGAACGCGCTGGCTGGCACCTCCCCAACTTCGACACTTCCATTCCTTCCTGGTCCCCGCGGAACCTGGTCGATGGCCTTCCCAGATCTGCAGCGGGAGTCGGGTTCTTCGTCACAACGTTCAAGTTGGATATACCCGAAGGCTTCGACGTACCCCTGTCGTTCGAGTTCAGGGAACCGCAGGGTCAGCCGTACCGCGCATTTCTCTTCGTCAATGGTTGGATGATGGGCAAGAGGATCGGAAATTTGGGGTAATGCTTGCTATGCCGTTTGCGTTGCACCAAACTAATGTGATCCTAATACGAAGCCCACAATCAAAGTTCCCGGTGCATGAAGGAATATTGGATTATCGAGGCATCAAGTAAGCATATTTCTATACCGCTTATCTTTCCACAGTCTTCACTCATTGGTCCGAACTTCCAAGTACGGTCGCAGTGGCGCTGTGGGTAATGACGCCCGGCGTGGCGGTAACGCCTGATCTACATCTCGTGATCGACGGGGTTTATGATGGTGGGGTAGGCAGGGTAGTGGTGGACAATCCTGTGTGGATCCCCGAGGGCAGAGAAGCTCAGTGAGCTCAGAGTTGAAAGCTCATCCACCTGGTCCGTTGCATGTACTTATAGAGTATGATATGAATTTTGGCTGATTGAGTGAGTCAGAGAGCTAGATTTGAGACCCGTGCGACGGGCCACTCTATGCTGCTGTCAATTTCAAGGGCTCAGAAATGGACTTGGTCACTGGTGTGTGGGCGTCGCCAAACGCAGCCATGTAACGCGTACGACCTCTTGGGATCTCACAGCGCGTTCTTGAACTTTTACCATTCGAAAAGAACAGCAACAGATACTAACTGCACGGAACGATGTGATAACGAAGACAGATCATAACGACTTAGTCAGATCCACTTGCCCTCAAGGGGCTCGGGTGGGAAGACTGAGGTATCCACATCAAGCTCCCTGAACACCGTCTCGATGGTCTCGCGACTCTCCCTTTCCTCCAGTTCTTCCAATGCTACACGATGTCATCCGAATTAGTTTGCTTGCGGCTTTACATAACATAAAACAATACCAACCGACTCACCTATGCCGCGGCCTTCCCCCAAGCTCGTCTCTAGGCCCTCCTCCCCACCCCTGGCCGCAATGAGCAAGATCTGCGCGCCTTTATATTCAAGCAACTCTGGAATTTCACAGCTCGCGAAGCGCAGGCCGTATGACTCGCGTCCCTTGGCCCCTCCCTTCCCAAAGACATTGCGTAAAACATCTATCGGATATTCCGCCCCCTTGCCGCGTGGCTGCCGTGCGTCAGTTGCAGGTGCAAGCGGATTCTTGACTTGTAGAACGAATGAGGCTGCCTTCCCTATGCCGAGCGCTTCCTGGACGGCGCCAGGCTCGCTGGGATGGGAAATATGGTACCCGAAATGGGTGGCGCGTTTTGAAGGGATCTCGGGGTCGTTGTTAACGATGGCGTAGGCCCCTCGGGCCGCAAGACGCGCTGGATCCTCGTGTCGAGTGCCTATTCAAAGATAAATTAACTACAAAGTAATGTCCGAACGACATACCTCTGGTCTTGGTTTCATATTCCCTTTCCCCAAGACCTTGCTCGAGCCTCCTGAGGTCGTCTCCAATGTCAGACACTGTTGCCCAGAATGTCTCCTTGCGTCCCTTCCCTGGTCCACCTCCCTCTGGATCAGGAAGATGCTTCTTGCCGACAGTGATGAGTCGGTAATGCTTCCCCTGCGTGTCGAGGTCTGCCGTGGCGGATATTGCATCGGCTCCACGCGCGAGAACCTCCATCTCAGCCTCTGCGGTGTCGTCCTCCTCGTTGTCCATTTTGCCAGATTTACGAGCCCCCGTGTGTGTACTGAATTGGGGAGGGCGAGGCACAAGCAGCATGTGCATATTCTTCACCTCGTCGAGCGAGTGAACCTCTTCGAGCATCACCTTGGGGCGGTAAAAGAAGTAGATATGCCCTCGCTCGATTGTTCCTGCAACGATGATATGTAAGATTCCCGCCATAAATTGCTAACTTATCTATGCCTACCAGTCTGGCGCGCATATTTCCGAGTCTTGCCCTTGTTTTCCTCCCCCTCTTTGTTCTCCGATTCCTCAGTTCTCGCCTTCTTGGTTGGGGATTCTTCTTGACTTGCCTCCTCTGTTTTCGTGACGCCAAGCCCAGACGCATCTCGTTTCGAACCAACTTCCTCCTTTGTGCTTCCAGAATGAACGCTTCCCTCTTCCTTGGGAGCTTCTTGTCGGCGTGTAGTGGTCATATCGTGATTGAGTGGTGCAATAGTTGTGGCGCTGGTGGCGGAGAAAGACAGGGACAAAGTGACGTCACTCACTACATGGCTTTTGCAGATTTGGAAGTGGCAGCAACCTTATTTCAGAAATAAAGTGTGCCACTACCGCCTAATACCGGTATACTACTCTTCATGCCTTAAATTGTCCGTTATCCTTAAAACTTCAAGGGGTTCGTGTTGAACAACAGTCGTGATCCCAGTTTCAAGACTTTGCCTTGGCTTCTTCCTTCTAGCCTCCAACCCTGAAGGGGAAGTTGCAAAATCATCTCTTTCACGGCCCGAAAGCGAAGGTTGGTCAATGGTAATCGTACTATAGAAGATTCAGTAGGTATTGTAAAGTGCAGTGTGTAACATACACAAGTATATATCCCATCCCATACCGCCATAGATTCTATCAAGTAAACCTTGTACAACACCCACGTGAAACCTACAGCACCCACGGGACCACCGCGCGCCTCTCCGGGGGATAGACGCCCTGGAAGCGTTGGTGGTACCACTGGTGGCCACGTATCGCTCTCGGAAGCATCAAGAGAACTTCGGACAGCAGGAAAATCCAGGGCGGAGTTAATCCTGGGGCGAATGCACTTGCGGGTTCTCGGACAACGCGGATGATGGGGGACACGGAGACGGAGAGAAGGGTGAGGAGTGACTTGGGCGAGAGGAGGGTAATAAGGGAATCCAGCGACAACGTCGCGAGGATAGATTTGGGGGACAGACCCAGGCCCAAGGCAAAGGGAGATGCGGCGAGCGCAAAGCCGGTCCATTCGGCCCACTCGCAGAGGTAGTTGGGGTACGAGACGTAGGCGTAAAGGCCGCCGGTTGGGATCGCGTAGTGTTCCCCTTGAGCTCGGTCAGTGTCCTTAGACTTGTCTGCCTTTGCCCGCGCCTTCCGCCGAATATCTAACAGCACTTCGTCGTGCCACACATTACCTACGAAACCAGCAACCCATAGTGCTACACCGGCCCAGAAGGCTGGGGACCAGTGCGCGTGTTGGAGGTGGGAGGCCGAGGAGAGGTACGTGCCCATGAGGGATCCGTTGACCGTGTTAAAAAGAACGGCTGCGAGGGGTACGGATATGTGCGAGGGGGAACGAGAGGGTGTGCGTAGTGGCGAGATGAGGGCGCGATTGGCGTAGTGAATGAGATAGAGGGCAGCGAGAAGGAGCTGAGTGGGCGAACTAGGATTCCTCATACTCGAGAGAGGGCTGGAGAGGAAGGATGCGAGGAAGGACACGGGCGAAACGAGCTCCATAACGATCCATGACTTTATGCCGTCGACCAGCAGCAGACTTGTGGACGGCGTGAACCGGCCAAAGGGGGCATCAATAATACACAAGAGTGGGCCGATGAGAAACGGCATGAGTGTAAAATATTTGCGCCCGCCGTCGTACAGCCCCAGCGCCGTGGCTGCGTCCATGGTGGACGTCAAGAAAGAACAGTTGCTATCAACAACAACAAACAATAGCTCTCCTACTTCGATACCCACTGATTCGTTCGATCCTGATGGACCTCCAACCTTCAACATATGACGCCACACTAGACGAGCTCGCTCCCCCGCCGTATCAAACACACCGCTCCATCTCTGGTGATAGCATGCTGAAGCCCCTTGTGGCAGCCTCGATTGCTGCAGAGGAAGTTCCGTCGGCAGTCCTGGCGCTCGTCAGCAACCTTGTCACACTGTATCCTGATTCAGACTCGACTTTTTCTTCAAGCATGCTTGAAAGTTGCGCAAAGGCGTGCTCCGAGCACGGATACTCTCTATCCAAGCTGCTCCAGGACACCGCATCGGAGTCAATGGCTGGCCATACACCCATTTACTGGGCGATCGTAAATCGCACTCCAACCAGTCAAGACGCTTCCATCCACAAAACAGGTCTTCCAGGCCTGATTTCCGCCCTCCTCTCATATACCAGCCCTCTCACAGAGAGGACAATCCTCGACATTCGCCATGGGTGTCTTGCTGCTTCCGACCAGCACGTCTTCCAAGGGTTAAGATTATCCCCCTTGTTCAACCCCCTTTCTGGCCCTCAGGCAATGCTTCTTGGTGGAGCCATACCACATGACGAAATTACGGTCAAGTACCCTGAAGACGAGGGGGAATTCGAAGTCAAGTTCAAGATTCCTCATTTTCACAAGAGGATGCGTGTTGTTCAGCATATTGCGCTGGACTTGATTGCAAAAGGTACTAATGCGACAGCAACATGATACTAGTACATTGAAATCATTCTATTCAGGGCAAATGTGGCGCATGAAATTTATGGTTGAAGAAGGCACAGGGTTGTGGAAAATGGTCTTCTCCCGCCTCAAAAATTGTTCCCTAGCGTTGACGAGCCCGTTCGATACAACATACATTAGCTCGGATGGTTCTTCCGCTCTACGCAATAACGGGACGTACATAGGGACGCTGTCGGTAACCCTAAATGCACGCGTTGCTGCACCCGGAAAGTGACCTTGCGGCGGAGTAGAGCTCATACAACTGTTATTTTATTTGATATGGAGATTATGGATGATAATACAGGTTCTGAGTCGGGCTTATTGCGTGTGTTCTCAGCCTCCTCGTTGTCCGTTCACGAATTAATTTCCGAGTGCATGCTGAATTGAAGAGGGTACGAAACGTCTTCAATGATATGCCCTACCAGTCTGGGGGAGGCATATTTCGGAGTCTTGCCTTTGTATTCCCCCTTGTCTTTGCTCTCGACCTCCTCACTCTTTGCCTCCTTGGGTGGTGGTTCTTGATTCGCTGCCGCTCGGCTTCTGTTACCCCCGCGCATCTCGTTTGCACCAACTTCCTTGAGAGGTCCTTACGATCAGCGTTTAGTATCGTGATTATGGTTTTGAGTAGTTAAACGTGACAATATTCACTACTAGGATAGAAAGTCTTCAAAGAGCAGACATCGTAGAAGTCCATTACCATGTAGATAATAAAAACAATAACGGTGGTGTGGAAAAGGGCACGCAGATAGTGAAAGGAGCGTTGTGCAGTCAGCAGTCGGCGGCGAAAAGTTGGGACTAGGATTACAAGTAGTACACCCTGGATTCTCCAAGCTGGTTCAAATTACAAGCTGAAGTTGATAGGAGCGCAGCCGGTGACAAGGAAGCCATCTAAATGGGCGAACGGTGAGTAATTGCGCTCGAGAGGGGGAAAAGAGAACACATACTGTAGCTATTCTCGCTGCAACACATGGGCGCCTGGACACTGAAAACGGTGCATGAAAAAAATGGTCAGAGATGCATAGCCACTAGCATGGGTTATGGAGGACTCACCAGTTGTTACCGCTGCCCAGGCCAATGGGGGTAATGGGCGTGCAGCTCGTGCCGATTTGACCGATGGGCGAGTCGCCAAGGAAGCCTGCAAGCCCGAGGAGTTCAGAGGCGGACTCGGAGTTGGCATCGAAGAATTGCTGGCAGCACTGGATGGTGCCGGTGTTGCAGGATTGGTAGATGGTAGGGACGGGTGTCGCAGACGCGGCAGTGGCAAGGAAGAAGAGGTCGGACTTGAAGAGCATATTGAAATGTGGGTTGGGAGTGAGGGTGTCGATGAGGGAGCGGCTGGGGGAAACCCAACTGTTGGTTGGTTTCTTCACTGCCAGAGGGAGCCTTGTATTTATATTGTTATGAGGGCGTGGAAGGTTCGGTATGTAGAGATTGGAATGTTGAAGCGCCACGATTCTGACATGTGAACTATAAGAAATGGGGGCCATGGCAGTGCTATGCATCGACGGGATGTCTTGAGATGAAGCCCAGGTTGAGTCTATTCGCCTCCATCATACATCAGTGGGTGCAGACATTCAGTATGAACCGTCTAGCAGGGAGCCGAAACACACAGACGAGATGGTCCCGGTTGTCGCTGTGTTAGCCCCGTTCATGCCCCAACACAAGTTCAAGTTCAGTTTGAGAGTATTAAGATCTGCTAGCGACTTGCGATGAAGTACTCTGGCAGAAACAGCGCGAACGAAAGCGAGTATTTTGAGAGGCTAGCGCGACAATGGTATCTAAGTTGACTGTTCGCTGAGGAGCTCTGAGTAGTGAGGAGATGGCAGTCGTTGCCAGCACCAGCCAAATAAATAAGAGCAATCATGCAGTTACCATATCGAGCAAGCATTCACGCGTCTAGCGACGCGTCTCGTGCTATACATACCTACCGCCTCGTACTAGCTCATCTCCAAATGGGTTCATGGCTTGAACATGAGAGTGATATTACCTATCGGGGCCTCTAAAGTACACATTGACCTGGATTGCCTAGAGCAGATTGAAGGTCAGACCAAGTCGGACTTCCAAATTCCCAGTAAGCACTGTTCAAAGAACAACGTTGGCCTTCCGAATTTCTTGAACCTCTTCCTCCATCGTGAAATCATCATGAACATGATCGGTGATACACTCGTAGATCTCATCTTCTTTGCCATGACACAACCTTGAGACCCTGAAGCGCGCTCGGATGCAGCCACTAGAGGCATGATTGGATAAAGGGTGGTACTCGGTACCGATTAAACAGTGGACCACCCGATAAAGGTGGCGCATTCCGAGTCTGCATCCGAGTCGGTAGAATATGTATCCCGGCAATGAAGAGCCTGACTGTCGGCATCCGCTAGCCTCCGAACTCGGGAGTCGGGGCGAGTTTCGTCGGTGTATTTAAGACGAGGAAGTTCTGAAAATGAAGAATATGGATTCCGTCCTTGTCTTCTTCGTTTCCCTGCCAATAATAGAAACCATCCATTGACCATCATCCACTTGCGATGTATGTACTCCAGTTCGCCGACCCAGCTATGAGTTTGATTAACTTGGGCAGAACGTGCCATCCCAATTCATACTCTTTGTTTGACAACACAGATTCATCACGTCAAGTCTAGGCCCTCAGAATAAGCTATCCTCGAAGGTATCAGTAAACTAAACTCGGACTCATACCCCATCACACGCTCTTACATACCTAGGTCATGGCGTTAGAAATCGGTACACTTCTTAGTACACCTCCGAGGACGTCCGCCATCTTTCCCAGTTGTACACTAATAGGCGCTCATTGAGATGCGAGGAGTCAGTAGCTGCGATATCAATGTGCGATCCTGGACCCGGACATCTCGCTGTCCGAGGGATCGAACGGATAGTGGAGAAGTGGGAAGACCAAGATTGGGACGAAGACGCGATGCTATATTTTAGGGTTTTGCGGCGAGTGATCGAGCACGCAGAGGAAAACGATGACGAAGCCACGAAGCGGTGAAGGTGATAGGGTAGCCAAGAGCCGATTGACCTGAGAGATAGGAATATGGGAAGCGGGGGAATTCGATCCAGAGGTGAATGTGTAGTGAGACGATGATTAATGGAGTCATGTCGAGATTAAACTTTTATGGTACGCGTATGCGGACATTCGGGTATCCGAAAGACCTTGAGGCTGCAACGGTGAAGGGCAAACGTATGATGGGCACACCAGGGACGAGGGTATGGTGGCTGGAACGGGATTAACCAGGAATTTGAACCTGTGATATCCGATTCAAGATCCGCTGCAAAGATAAAGATAAGGTCGGTGAACGAGGCCGAGGTCGAGCACGAGACTCCGGGGAACGTACCTACATCCCTGAAGTGCGGAGAGCCGCATGTGGATCTGTTCTACCTCTTGAGGTAGAATTGTACGTGTCAAAATATATCTGCGACAAAACGACGACGACGAGAACGCACCGATACACTGCTGGTTCATGAGAGGTAGATTCCAACAGGGTGGGGTGGGGCGGAGTATCATGATCTATGTCCTTGGCCCGCATCACACAAGTTTTTGTTGCCGACTCTGTTCTGACTGAGAAGCTGACGATTTTGAGCACTTCATCGTAGGTGACAGTACACGTGAAGTCTTCAACCCAGCTGCGACCACTGCGCTTCCAAGTCCACGTCATGCTGCCTTGAATGACAGCGGTGCGGGTAGAAGAATCTAGCTGGAGGATTCGCGAGTGCATGTGGGTTCGTTTCCAGTGCGTCGCGAGGAGGTCAAAGTAGGAGCGCACGGCGTTCGGGCCAGACATAAGTGATGCCTCAGGATGTGGGCAACTAGAGGGATAGTGCTGGATCGTGACAGGAGATGTGGTGGAGAAGTAACTCAGAAGGGTGAGTGGATGTGCTCTATTGCTAGCGAAGGCTGTGAGATAGCGATTCGTAGCAGCAAGAAGTTCCTCGCGAGATGGAGATGTGGGAGGGCTGCTGGTCATGTTTCTGATCGTCGAAGGAGGTGTGAGAGGGTCGAGGCAGGTTGCAAGGAGTAGTCTGTTGAAATAAGGATGATGGTTGAATGATGGTTATATATATACTAATAGTATCAAATAGCGGATAAACGTGGGGAAGACCTTGAGTTAGAGCGGGGCTCGGGCAGAAGGAAGGGATGGGGATCCGCTGGCTCGGCGATGTGATGGCTACACACAAGGTAATATTTCCCTGTATCGGCACGACAAGACGTCACACCCGTGGTTGGGAGTCGTGGCACTCACTAATGATGAAGAATAAGAGTAATTGTAGTTGCAAGACGATTCTTTCACTTACCCAGCAGGCAACCTGTGGGCAAAACTGTACCGAAGCAGAACTACTGGGTACTTTGAAATGTCATGGACTGGCGCTCGGCCACATGTTAGACGTCCGAGTGATGATGTTGGGCTCGGGCCTCGGACATGATTATAGAGCTCCCCGAGCTCCAAATTCAGACTCGGATGCGAGCCTAGGAAAATACGGATGTGGCTCTATCATACGCATGTTTCGGACGATTTAATAGCTGCTTCCTGCGAGTCGGATCCGACTTGAGCTCAAAACAAACAGTGACTGTCGAACATTTGAGCCATCAAGTAGAATCGCCGGATCCATTGACAGCTTGGTGGGAGCGTTGAGCCTCACGAGGATACCTTTCTGAGTGAGTCTGAATCTCATTAGAATCTTATGACATCAGAAGACAAAGAGCTCGAACCCAGCTGTAGATAAATATGACAGCCAGTGGCTGATAGATTTACCGCCGGCGCCTCATGAGGGCTCGTCAAGAAGTCTCGTCGCCGATTTGAGAGAGAGACATAGATAAACAGCGATGTGGGGAGTAGAGGAAAGGAAAGAAAGGAAATTTTGAAAAGACGGGCAAAAACGCCATGTTTTATAAGAAACCCAAAGAAAGAAATCCGAGTTCCTTCGATCTGTCGCTTCGAAAGTTTTCCGTTAGGTGCCTCGCACAACGCAAAGACTCCACCCTTCATAGAAAAGAGTGGGATCTGGAGCTTGCTTGTGATGCAGACGATTCGAACCTGTCCTAGGCAAAGACCATCCCGATTTGAATGATGTTCTGGTCGCATTTTTGTAGGGATCTGAGGAGTTTCTCAAGGGCGGAGTTATTTACCAGTTGAATGCGGAGCAAAGATGCGAGTTCTACTTTGCATCGACGAATGGCGCACTTGGAAGCTAGCGACTCGAGCGAAGGTGCCGACCTGGTGAGACGATCCACATCCACAAGCTGATTTGTCTCCACCTGGGATGAATGAAACCGATGCTTGTCATCGTGAAAATCTTTCCAGTGAAGAAGGCGAGGTCTATAGTCGCAGAACGGGATGTCATCAGGACACTATGAAACTGCAGAAGCAGATGAAAGAACTTGAAGAACAGATGCTTGGAAGGTCGGAGAAAGAGACCAAGATGCAGCATAAGCGGGACAGAAGCAGTGGTGATAATCAATACAGAGACATCTAATCCTTGAGGATGCGGTCATCGACAGACTGCAGAAGGACGAACTCAATCGCCAACTCGACTGGCACCGCAACTCGAACTTCGAGAGCAAAATCTTCGATCCGAGTGGCAGAAAATTTAATATTTCATGGAAAGCCGCATGGAAACAAATCTGTACGTGCTAAAACAGGCCGTCGCTCGGTACAGAGAGTACAAAGAACGGGTGCGAGCGAATCATGGAGTGGCAGCAGGTATGGTGGTGGAAAAACCTCGGCAGTACCCGATGTATAAAATGCGGCAAAGCCCGGTTGATGTGCGGACGTGCCTCCGACTAGGAGGACAGCCCAGTGTAAATACATTTGAGCTACGCGACATTAACACATTGCTTCAGCAGAAAGCTCCATCCAAACGGGCAGAGTATGGCTTGGACCCGATTTCGACGACCAGATGGCCACCAACCATCAATATGATGGCTGTGCGCTTATGTCATCTGTGGTTGGCCACGGTTTTCAGTCACTCACTTCAAGTTCTAAAGCTCAAAAGCCTCGTCAAGTTCTCCCAAGTTCTGCCGGTGTTGCGCGAAAAGCCATGACTGCCGATCTTCTTACCTGCTCCCTTGACTCATGGTTCTCAACCTATCTTCCCGCCACCCTACCTGGCGGTCGAACA
>JABCKV010000411.1:0-12047 GCA_018282005.1 Asterophora parasitica | reverse complement strand
TAGTAATGACATCATGCTATGTAATATGATATGACTAATGCTATCTAACCGAGATAAGATAAAGGTCACGTGGCTTACATAAGCATAAGAAGCGAAAAGTAAAGTGAAAGTAAAAGTAAAAGTAAAAGTATATAGTGCAAGTTGTCGTTCCATAACAGCATGCTGTCTTTACTGCCAAAGTTCACCCTCCGTATGTGACCTTACTTATATGCACATTGTTTTGGCCATGCATGAGGTTGACACGGTCACGATGATCTTCGGAAAGTGAGATTGGCATTTGATACCAGAATGTGCAGAGACTTACTATCATACAACATTGGCTGTGTAATGCCAGATGTAGAGAAAACATAATTCTTGTACCATTCACGTCGACCATATTCACCATACCCTTTGTCAGCAAAATCAGGTACAAAATTGGGCACAGGAATTTGAACAACGTGGAAGAGGGAAAAGAAAAGCAGCGCAAGGGCTCCAACAGGGCATAGCTCAGCCAGGCAATGCCGGAATGCTCCATGTTTGTCCACGCAACCTTCTTGGTTTGTCTTTGCATTATCTGCGAGAATGACAAGTGCCTTTCAAAGAGAAATTAGTGTGAATGATGTGCATATACAGAAAATCAAACATACCTGAACCTCGATACCAAGACCAAGATCATTCATTGAAACAGAGATGGAGAATAGGTCAGTCCACAAGATACCGCGGGAGCTATCCCCTCAAAAAGCAAATGATGTTGACATCAGCAGCATTGCACAATCACGGCAGCCAATGTGGATATATCAAGGACCAGTAAAATCAGTTAAGCACCATGCAGACATCTGGATAAGTTGCTCCTTGGTATAGGTGTCTGTTCAAGGTACATGAGAAGTGGGCTCGAAGTTTTCAAGACGTGATACATACCTGCAATGGTACCAGCAGCCTTCAATGCCTGAGATTTCTCAACACGCTTTGGTTCGTCATGCGAGATAGAGTCCTCAAATTTCTTGATCCGTTCAACTGATTGAAGTGCATGTTGGGCATCGGGTTCATTAAGGTAGTCACTCTGATTGTTGAGGCGGTGGTTCTTGAGAGCCGAGATGGCTTGCTTGAGGTGGGATCGGCCCACAAATGAGCCAGGAACAGTCTCATTCTTAGATCCCTTTTTATGCTGGAAAATCATCAGATCAAACATTGAAAAGTCAGAAATGCCACTGCGTACCTTCGGACAAGACACCTCATAATCAAGAAACATCATGACTTTTGCAGCAGTGATGGGAAATGCCAGAAGTGCCGCTCTTGATGGATCATCACTCACAGTGTGGGGCTGATACACATCATCCCACCACATCTGGTACGCCCTGACATGCCTCAAATATGCCACCTTTGTCCCTTTATCCTCCTGCTCCTTCGCAGTGTATGCACGCTGCTTGTCATGGGCATCAGCCTGAAGCATCTTCTTGGAGTGTTCAATGTGGTCCACAGGCACAGAGGGCAAGCTGTTGGTGTCAACAACGATGTTCAAGTCAGAAATGAAGTGGTACGGGGTGGAAGGAAGTGGGATGGGCAGAGTATAGGGGATAAATGAAGGATTGGCATTTCCACTTGCAAGTCGAAAGTGCTTGTGCCCCAGAGGGCTGCATGGCTGGCCGTGATTGGAGCGGGGAGTTCTCAGAGTACTGGGCAGGGACATTAGTGTGCAATGGGCAATTGAAGCTGCTTCACCACCGCTAAATAGAGTATAAATAAATTTTGGGATCTGAAATGTGAAGAGATAAAACATGCACCTTCACTACTGGCCTACCAGTCAGTCAATACCCACTTGCCATGTCAATGTGTGATAACGGAGGTGCCAATAAGGTGGTCACTGGTGGGTCCTTGTAAAGGGTTGCACACACACAATAAGTCGGCAAACCTGTTGAATACCATCCATGAGAATTGAAGTTGAATATTGGAATGCAAGCCACTCACCTGGTAATAGCAGCAGATAGAGCAAGGAAGACTTGAGAGGACAGCACAGAAGAGATGCAGCAAAAAAGTTTATTATTGGCATGATCTACTACAGCATTTGAACAAGGTGAATGGCTTTTGCAAATGTTCACGTTCCTGTTGCTCAATAAGAATGAAGGACGTGAGCCTGGCATTGCGCAGTACATACAATCAAAGGTTGCAGGTAGAATGAACCTGATAAAAAAGAGCTATACGAGAAGAACAAGTGTTCATGTTCCTGCTGTTCGAAGAAAAGGTAACACACACCTGATACGAGAACAATGACTATTGAGATTCCTGTTGCTCTAAGACATCGAGAAAACCCGGTCCATTGATTGAAGGTGACACGTAGAAAACCTGTTGTTGGAGGAGAATGAAAAAACCCAGTCACGTTGATCAAAGGTTAGTAGAAAGTCGTCGTTTTAATAGAACAAGTAAACCTGGTTTCGTTGATTGAAGGCTACAAGTAGAAAGTCATCAAAAGTTATTGTTTGGATAGAACGAGGAAACCTGGTTGCATTGATTGAAGGCTACGAGTAGAAAGTTGTCGTAAGTCGTCGTTTGAACAGAACGAGGAAACCCGGTTTGTGTTGATCAAAGGTGTTACAAGTGGATTGCCAGAATGCGTACAAAAAGAGAAGATAAAGATAACCATATAGAAGCCTGAAATGTAGGCATTGAGGAGCGGCGCCATGGCAGGCAGGTCAGAGTAGGGGCAGCAAGGCAGTGGCGGTAACCACCAGCAGTGTCCAGACTCATTGAGTCTGACAGTGACAGTGTCTGCTGGCAGGCTGCATGTGAGCCGAACTAATTTTGGAGGGCCTTGGCCCAAGGGGTACCGAAGATCAGAATTTGTGAAGGTATGTTGTGAAACCCAGATAACACTGGCCAGACCCCTCCCCCCCTCCCCCCCTCCTTCCTAAAGGGGAAGGTATTACTTGATTTGGATGGACCCTTTTGCTGCATGGGATCTATTTTTGGTTTTACTTTGGCTCGACATTGGCATTCATATCCTCTCCTCTTTGCTCTCTTTCCTGAGACAACATGAGATTGAGGATATTTTGATGCCATTTCATCATTGAAGTGTCTAAGTAAGCCAAAATTCCAATACTACAACCAAATCTTCCAGTTCAACATATTATAATTTATGCATCAAGTATGCTTGAAATTTAAAACCAACAGACGTCAACCTGGTGTTGGAGTTACCTAGAAGGACCACAGTAGTGGCATATGTTGCTTCTTCTGACTCTCGCTACATTTTGGCAGCACCTTTTGGACTCACCTTTGTGATGATTGCATGAACTCGGAAGTATCCAGATATGGGTGTGTGTATAAGTAAGTATATAGATTGTGTATAGAATATAAATCCATAAGCCTTCTGGCCCTCTCCTTGTTGCTGCAAGGTGTACTATACATTAACTCCATGGTGGCACTCAGATTTGAGTCCACAAATGCCTGTAGGTGTCCCCAATGCCCCCCAGAAAAAACTCAGATAAGGTCCCTCGAGACCCCCCCCCCGGCCCTCCCCACCCCCCTTCTCGGAATCTGCCAGTCGGTACCCCTTGCCTCGGCCTGCAGTCGATTGATCCCAAAAATCGGACCCGTTGGTATTTGAAGGTACTGGGCTGGTGATGCCGGCAAGCTTACATGGAGGTCACCAGCAACGTTACCAGCGCGGGCTGGTACCCTGGTGTATACTCTATGTACATAAATGTCATCGATCATCCGACGCAGATGCATAAGTAAGATATTTCAGGCTCCTAGAACCAGCCACCGATACATATGGTGAAGACGACTGAATCCGAGAGGTGGTGTACTACCGTGTAGTGTTGAATCAGGTTGAATCATAGGGATAATTTTTGATTTTTAAATATTTGTAGTAAATTCATCAGCCAATCATTGTAGGGCAGGTTGGGGTCACCATATGGCGAACGATGACCCGAACCACACCTATTCTGATTGGCTCTTGAAATGATTATTCAGCTATCCAAAAATATCATACCCAGCATCGACCTCCCGCCACAGGATAAAGTCGTCTTCACCATATCGACGGCTGGTTTTAGGAGCCTGAAGATATTTACTACTTAAGTATTACTATGACGCCACCAGCCGGAGCCACCGACACCTCAGGCCTCGACGACGACAAAACGCAAGCAATCTAGATGTTTATGTAGTAGGAAAGATTCAGCGTCCGCACCCATCTCCTCGCACAACCTCACCTCACCACGGTGGCCACCGCACCCGCACCCGTGCTCGTCTCCCGCCGCCGCTTCCTCGCCGCTTTCCCAAACGCTCTCGCAAGCACCTTCCCCGATTCGCCAACAACGCCGACCTGCCCGTGCTCAGCAATTTCTGGCAGGGTCGATGGTGACGATGCGCTCTACGTTGATCAAAAATTGGTCTTGCGTACGTTTCCTGAGTCTCTGTTGTTCTTACTTATGTCAGTTTCTCACTCCATTGATAGCATGCAGCGAATCACCATTGCGACGAATCCCGACGGCGTCCGACGGTGCACACTGATTTTGCTGGAGATACTTTCTTTGGGATATGAGTTGAGCCAAAGTTCACCTATCGTTTGTCGTCTCATATATCGCTCTTTTGCCCGTGTCTAACTCAGCGTACATCCAAGTTGATCGTTGTTCGTGGGTCTCCAGCCACCACTGACAATCGAACCTTGTAGGTATGTATTGCGGAGAGGACTCACCCCAAGGAGGAGCCGGTGCGGAGACGACATTCGATGGGAGCCCAGTCGTTCGTCCCCATTCCTCATCCGCCTTTCCCTAAACTCTAACTTGAGCATCCAGGATATCTTGCAAGACCACTTCAGAGGAAAATCTACCCCCGAATAGATGCGGAGCGCAAGTCGTGTTCGGGCTGAGACAACTCGCCGGCCTCCAGAGCGTCGATAGCAACCGCCCGCCCAAACCCCGGCAATGCATTCCATGCGGCATTGCGGAGTACCCGCCTCAATCGGTACGGTAATTTCAACAGGCAGGCCTCCTCACCTGTCCCTATTGTCCTGGCGCCCCGACAAACCATCAAGGGTGCACTTCCTTCTACCTCTCCCGAGTCTCCCCGGGCAGTTGCAGTGCCAACGCCGACAGCAACGCATGCTTAAACTCCACCACGCGCTCTGTCGACCGCACCCGTCTCCACCATGCTGACGTCTCCACGAACCATCAAGGATATTGCGAGGCTGGAACCTCCTTCTAACCTTCCACGAGCCGCGTCCGCCGCGCCAGTCGATCCGCCTACCAGTCTGCCACCAGCTGCGTCGACCGCGGTCTCTGTCTCCATCCCCGTACGCAGGACAGCCTTCAGGGCCTCGGGGAAATGGGACCGCTCAATGCTACTTCCCGCCCGCACAGAGGAGTCCAAGTTCTCCAGCAAGGAAGGCTTTGGGCCCCACATGCGGCACTTACGCAGCTCTTCTCGTACACCTCCCCGGACTACTGCAGTCCCTCCGCCACCAAGCTCCAGATCCCGTTCTTGAACGCGCCAAACCGCCTTCAGAGCATCCGGAAAATGGGAGATCCCAGTGCGTAATCGCCCTACTCTGCCCCAGCGGAGCTCGCGACGACTTGGGAGAAGAGGTGCTTCTTTCAACTTGAAGTGGGAGTCCATAATGGTACGTATATTTTGGTCGCTCAAGCCGTAAAAGTCTGAAGTTCAAGGCATGCGCATGTTCAATTACCACACCGGTCTTGTTGTCAATGATATAACATGATATATACTATTCTGTGCACTCAGTTAAGAGAAAAGCGACACCGGAACTTGTAGGGATTTCCTGAAGTCGATTGGCACTCCCAGCTTCCCATTGGGTAGAACTGCACAAAGAGTTTTCGCGTTGAAGTAAGTGTGTGCTGATCCCGAAGCACTGTCGTACTAATACGCCAGGCAAGTGATTTAGTGGGCGTGGTGATACTAATCAAAACCAAGGAGCAACGTACTATGCGTGCCCAATACTTTGCCGCATTCGCCTCCGTAGGTTGAGCCAATTGTTCTGCTAGGCCCCAATCAAACAGTTGGGCTTTGAAAGCGGGAAGGTCACCCGGCCGTGCGGCGGTGAACAAGACCTGTTTGCAAGAATTGTCAGTGTCATTTCATGATATCGACCACAATTGCCTTACGTTACTCGGTTCGAGATCACTTCGTGACAAACGTAATTTAGTACTACATAGAGAGTTTAAGAATTGTCGATACACGCACCGGTTGAAGAGTAGGTTGGTTTGAGCTACAGATGTTGTTACCCTAACGACCTCTAGATAGAGTTGTTCCGTGGCTTGTGTGCAGGCTTCGAGATTTTCCGGGGTGTTAGTTCCTGCCCAAAATTTTCTGAAGGCAGGCAGGTGCCACACAAGTTGCCCATCGGCTCTAGACATGATCACCCAATGCGTTGTGCCGACGACTCCTCCGCCGATGAGGAGTCCACCGTGACGAAGGTTGCTGATTTCATGAGCCACTGCCCTTTGCGTCGTCGACTCTTTGAATCGCTTTGCAACATAACGATCGGGGCGACCTCTTGTAATTCCACCCTCCGAAAACTCTGCACGTTATCATTAGCGTGGCAAGTGATCTGGTGAGCATCTACGACGAACTTTGCAAAGCGAAAACGTGTCCGGCCCTCCCTTCGCCGAGGCGTTCTCCTAGTTGGATTTCTATGTTGCCGAAAGTGATGGTGTCTGCACAGTAGTAATTGGTTGTAGAATCAACTGAGCACTAAGATGAAGGCTTGAAGCTCTAACCTCCGCACGCCGGCACTCCCGATGCGCGACCATGAAGCCGGCTCTGTGAGCGACAGTGGCCTGTCGACTGTAAACTCGGAAGTCACTAACGTCCCGTTGATTTTTGCAAGCCACAAAACTCACTGCGACGTTTGTTCCTGGTGCATGGCTGGTCGCATTGCCAATTGATTTGTGTTGCGCCACAACTCTAGATGAAGAGGGGCCCGGACGGACTCCACCTAACGATTTTGACGCGCGTTGTGGATTGGGGGCCTATAAAGACTTCAGCTTCCTGCGTTACAAGTAATACAGGCAAGTCTTACTACCTTGCCATGATGGTTGATGGGGGCAGCCAGAGTTGAAAAAGCGGTATTGAGGACACAAAGCGCGACGACAAAGCGAGTGACGAAGCGGCCTAGGCTTTTGAAGAGCATAATTCGGGTCATGATGAGGGATAGCTGTTATTTTCCAAGTCGTAAGAAAATGAGGGGAATGCCAAGAATGCCGATCAACAGCTTCGAGGAGTGCAGAGTGAGCTGATCAACAGCTGAATGAGTGCGGTATTCTGCAGTCCAGGTTGTTTATAAAGGGCGCCACTGGCAGGGGCCAAAGTCTGGCCGCTTCCATAACAGAATCCGCTCGCACCATCGTACTACCCGGCCTTGGAGGCAGAGCATCAGTGATACGCTACAAAGCACCCACAAAGCACCCTGCAGTTTCGACTGTCGGTCGATTAAAAAACATCAGAATGCTGTCTGACCTACTTGCACTTCATGTCAGTGGCGCATTCAGCCACTGTTGATCAAAAGATCCTCCCAGGCCGCCTGTGAACCACCCGACAAGAACCCAAGGCTGGTGCCTATGGCAGGAGTCTTGACTCCACCGTGTTTCAACTTTCCGTCTCCTTTTTGGATGTATCAAAGGCAAGCTGCCTTCTTCCATTCCTGTTGATCAAACACTGACAGATGCGCGATCTTGCGCGACCTCACGTACTACATATGAAATGATGGACTCGGAGGGATCGACCCATATGGGCACGTGCACCAAGTCCTTGATTCTGTCCGCTACATCCCACCAGTAGATTTCCCGGAAGTCCAAAGGGCAAGCCTTAAATATTTGAATATCAGAATTCGGAAATGACCTATGTGCTAGTAGTTCATGTCAGTCGCGCGTTCAGCCACTGTTGATCGAAAGATCCTCCCAGAGTCCCAGGCCGCCTGTGAACCGCGTTTCCGCCCTCTGATCAAAGAGTCCAGTAGATCGCTACAGGTTGATATTGTCACTACCATTTCTTCCATCACGTACAGTGTAGTGTTGAACAGACAGTGCACGATCTCATATGTGCACCCTACAGGCCGTTCTGTCCGCTGCATCCTATGTAAGGAGTCACCAGTCAAGTTTAAGGAGTCGATTCCGTTGAAGGTCCAAACAGTGGCAACTGTGCAGGCCCAGGCATCATTTGATCATGATATGCACGTCATGACGTCGCCATCCATCCACCCTGGCACCCATCTCCTTGATGGACAGGAAAGCGCGTATACACGGCATATGTACTAGCCATCCGCAGCGATCCTGGCATCCTCAGCGCTCAGTCTCCGCAAACCTCTGCAAACTGAAACAATTTTAACCTGCCTGTATAGGCAACGCTGACGAGGTCACATTCCCGACGTCGGCCATCCAGCTGCAGATTGCATTTCGAAATGGCACTTGGCCCACTTGACTTCGACACACAGTCTATTGTGTTCTCCCTGGCGGACACACCAACACTTCTCACACTCAGTCGCACATCGAAGAGCCTTGGGGCACAGGCTCGTGCTGTGCTTCTCCGCGACGTCTCGCTATCCCAGGATCCAGCACAGGTGATCAACTTCCAGCACTTTGTCGTGGAAAACAAGCTCGGCCACCATATCCGGAGACTTTTCATCCGCCGCGGAGCCTTTCATTCCAATCCCCCATTCCTTGGGCCCCGGGGCTATACGGATAATGACTCAGCTGAACCTGAAGTGGTTGCGGGCGCGGTAGCGGAGGTTCTTGCCGAGACTCCTCATCTGCGCGTACTGTGTGTCGACAAGTTTGCACAAGAGATGCTCGCGATGGAGCCTCGGCTTGGGAAAGCCCTCACTTCGTGCAATCACTTGACTGACCTGACCCTCAGGGATGTAGGCGCAGATGCCCTGAACTCACTCAGCGAATTGCGCGGGCTGCGACAGCTCGCACTGGTCG
Organism: Asterophora parasitica; assembly: GCA_018282005.1. Lineage (NCBI taxonomy): Eukaryota > Fungi > Basidiomycota > Agaricomycetes > Agaricales > Lyophyllaceae > Asterophora > Asterophora parasitica. Next base: position 3,138 of record JABCKV010000411.1, on the reverse strand, counting down.
CGTACAGAGCCTTGGACGACCTTATTTGGCCTGACTATTTCCACATTCCCCAAGGCTCCTCCATCAGCACCGTGATCCTGAATTCCTCTTCGACTTTAGAGTCCCTATCCCTCACTGGATTTCGGCTCCATTCACTTTTCAGTGATTCGACAATCTCATTCCCGAAGGTTCACAGCATCTCCTACTTGGAATGTGAAGCAACTCTGGAGCACCAAGAACGCGCTTTTCCCGCTGTTCGTAACGTGCATTTCGACCCGATGCCATTCTCGGAAGCCACATTATCGTCATTTGCTCCATTCTGGTTTCATCTCGAATCCATCCAGGCTTCTTCATCCTTCATTCGTATCTTTCAAAAATGTCATGGTACCTTACGGAGAGTTGGACTCACCGAAGACCATCTCCTTCCAGGGCCTCAATCTTCAGATGCGCGCCTAATGCTCAGCCAACTCGGATCAACAAACCACCTCGTCTCGCTCTCCTTGACCATCCAGGATCCCACAGCCGTCGTACTTGAATCCATCTTGAAGGAGGCACTCCACCTGGCGTTCCTTGACCTTGTGCTCATACCACGTGAGCTAGCGGAGACAAACATAGTGCGCGAAATGCTTGTACGTCGTGCCACCAAGCTGTGAAAGGAAAAACAAATGGAGGTTTACTGAACATACAGGTCAATCCAGTGCCTCCAAGCCCGCTGCTCTCAGCCTCCAGTACTATCAAATATCTCTCGATCGCTTTCGATCCATGGAAGTCTCACTGGATCAGATTCAGTGTGGATGACCCTTCTCCAGCCACGCGTGACGCATTTGCACACAACTGGATGAAGGCGTTACGGCACCTGCGCTACATGGAGGTTAGCCTGAAAAGCGGCAGCTTGTGGTACCGGCGTGTCTGGCACTCATCTGGCAATCACAATTCCCTACAACTGCTGTCGCAGGCGGATGGAGATTCAATTAGAAATTGCTACGACTCGGAATGGTGGAGAAGTGGAGCCATGCATGGGACATGCATGGAATCCGAGGCATGATGCATGAGTAACTGCAACTGAGGTGTGAGGAGGTGGATATGTTCTTATTTCTAGATTTCTTGAACTTGGTCAGATGTGTGACTTCTTAAGCGTGTCCGACCTGAAAAGCATATATTTTCAACCCAATGCCGAGTTTTTCAATCATGGCGATACATACGCCTCTCTCCAGTCTTGATTCCACTGTCAACATTCAGAGAATATTTTCTAGCCTAATTCATACGTGCACGCCTCTCTTTCTCCCTGTAATAGATGCTCGGAACTGCTGCGGTAATCTCGTTTGTATTCCAGGTCATTCTACTAGTATACTTTGGGCCATTCCCGGGCTTGTGCCAACCTCTTCGCTGCGCTCTCGCCCGCCTCGGCGGTGTCAGTAGCAAACGGAAGGCGACCCGAGGTGCCCTCGCCTAATGGTCCCAACGTCAACACACTGAGTCTGGCCGGCGACCCCGACGGATGCAAATTCGAACGCGAGCGAGGAGCAGCGGATTCTGTGACGGCTGTCCAGGTTAGGCATCCAACCGACGCTGCCGTTCTCCTTGATGGGGCGTGCCGGAGCCTATGCCTCTCGCGAACCTCGGCGCCCTCCGAGCGGGGGCCGGGAGGTGCAGTTTGAGTGGAAGAGCAGTGCGAAGGCGCGCGCTAGGAAGGTACTCAGGGCAGAAAGCACGGTAGTGGTGGCGAGAGAGGGTGAGGGCTGCCGAATAGCAACAGGGACCGTCTACGGGAAAGCAATATCCCGCGCATCACACTCCAAAATTTCTCCACCGTTCCGAATCGTACCAACTCCTAATGGAACCGTCCGCCTGCGACAGCAATTGTAGAGAATTTTGAATGCTAGATGAGTGCCAGACACGCCGGTGCCACAAGTTGCCGGTTTTCAGGCCAATATCCATGTAGCGCAGGTGTGCTAACGCCTTCATCCAGTTGTGCACAAACGCGTCACGCGTGGCCGGAGATGGATCATTTACACCGAATGTAGTCCAGTAGTGCGTCCATGGATCAAAAGCAACAGAGAGGTACTTGATAGTACTGGAGGCTGAGAGCAGCGGGCCTGGAGGCACTGGGTTGACCTTTGTGCGTGGTAAGCTTCCCATTATTCTTTCTTATGATTGATTCTCTGGTGACAACGTACGAGCATTGCGCGCACTGTGACCGCTTCCGCCAGTGATTCCTGTGGTACCAGCACAATCTCAAGGAACACAAGCTCGTATGCCTCCTTTAAGATGGATTCAAGCACGACCGATGTGGGATCAGGGACGGTTAAGGACAGCGAGACAAGGTGGTTTTTTGATGCGAGTTGGTTGAGCAGTAATCGCGCATCCAATGATAGCGGCCCTAGCAGATGGTCCATGATTGCCACTCTCCGTAAGGTACGGCAATTACGAAAGCCACAAATGAAGGACAAATCGGCCCCAATGGATTCGAGATCAAACCAGAATGGAGCAAATGACGATAAAGTGGTTTCCGAGAATGGCATCGGGTCGGCATGCACGTTACGCATTGCGGGAAAAGCGCGTTCTTGGTCTTCAAGATTTGCTTCACAGCGCAAGTAGTGGATACTGTGAACCTTTGGGAACGAGATCGTGGGATCATTGAAAAGTGATTTGAGTGAAAATCCAATGAGGGATATGGATTCTAGTGTCGACGAAGAATCGAAGATTAGGGTGCCGACAGAGGAGTCCTCGGGAATGTGCAAATAGTTATCCCAGATAACCTGGTTCATGGCTCCGTAGGCGACCAGTGTGAGCTGTCGTAGCCCTCGCAATCCACTGAATGAGTGCAGAGAATCTACTCCCACATCCGTTAGGGTCAGATCAGTCAAATGGTTGCAAGAGGTGAGGATTTCTCCAAGCCGGGGCTCCGCCACGCACATATCTTGTACAAACTTGTCGATGCACAACACGTTCAGGTGAGGAGCCTCAGCAAGAACCTCCGCTACCGCGCTGGCAACAACTTCAGGCTCAGCCAGGTCCATATAGCTATGTTGATATCCCACGGGCCCAAAGAACGGCGGGTTGGGATGAAAGGCGCCGCGGCGGATGAAGAGTTTCCGGATGTGGTGGCCAAGCTTGTTTCCCACAACAAAGCGCTGGCAGCTGATCACCTGTGCTGGA
>JABCKV010000410.1:0-12119 GCA_018282005.1 Asterophora parasitica | reverse complement strand
GAAACATGACATCAAGAATGAATCATATATGTACAGTAAGTAAAGTAAGTAAAATCAGATGAAATAATAAAGGACTCAAATATTAATCATTCAACAAGTATCATGCTGCTCACCTCGCTTCCCAATTCTTGGGACTCATTTATTCAAACGGTTGACACCACGGTGCTGAAGGATAGCCACAAATTAATCACTCAAATTCTTGAGCAGGATTGTCGAATTCATGCCCAAGACACTGGAGGCAATATGGTACTAGCTGCAAAATACAATCCGAATGCTACTTGCTATAATTGTGGCAAGAAAGGACATATCTCAACACATTGCCCAAAAAGGAAATTTGGGGGACAAGCTAGTGGTATGGGAGGTGGCGGAAGTGCTGAAAGTGGCAGTGGGAATTGAGGAAGTGACAAGAGTGGCAGTAGTGCAGGGAGGAAATTTGGGTGGCAGTACAAAGGGAAGAAGAACTCACCAAAGCCAGATAAGGCCCATGAAGTCATTGCAGAAGATGACTATACCTTTGCAGCCATTTCATCTGTCAACAAATCCTCCAATGTGGTGCTTTCCATGCTCTCTGTTGAGACAATTCTCATGGACAGTGCTTCCATGTCCCATGTTTTCCATAATTGTGTGTGCTTTACCTCCTATATGGAAACTCCAGGCCATCAACTTTTGGGCTTTGGTATGACTCTAGGTCTCAGTCATGGAACCATTAAACTATTAGCCAAGGTCGAGGGAAGGGAAATACCTCTCACCTTGAAGAATGCAGTTCATGTGCCTGACTCTCCTTATAATCTCATATCCTTAGGTCATATCACTGATGCAGGCTATTCCATTTGAATTGAAGAAATGGATCTTTATGTCTATCCTGCTGGGAAGTCAACCAAAATCCTCAGAGGCTGAAAAATTGGTAGTCTCTATTGATTTGATGCACGAACTGTTGATATGCCTGATGTGGTGCTAGTCGCACAAACATGGATACAATGGCATTGCATAATGGGTCACCTAAATATGGCATTAGTGAAAATGATGAGGTCAAAAGTGATGGTTGTGGGGATGGATGTACAGGCAGAAAGAAAGAGTGACAAAGAGAAGTGTATCTCCTGTATCAAAGGAAAACAGCATGTTATTGCCACATCTAAAGGCTCCATAACTGTCTTCAAATTCATTGGCAATTTGACTGTAACCGATCTATAGGGACCATCACAAGTGGAGGGAATAGCAGGAGAGAGATATGCAGCAGGATTCACAGATGGAAAGACGTGATGCACCATGGTATACTGCTTTAAACAGAAAACCAACTTGGAATCGCTCGATGCTATAAAGCAATATCGTGCTTTTATCAAGAATCAAACAAGTCTAGATCTTAAAGCTATGCACTTTGATAATGGAAAGGAGTATCTAAACAAGCTCATAATTGGCTACTTACTTTGATAATGGAAAGGAGTATCTAAACAAGCTCATGATTGGCGACTTGCGCAACAACAGAATATGCATCGAAATCACCACTCCATACTCATCATTCCAAAACAGAATCAGCAAATGTATTTTTTGTACTCTTGCTGAACATGTGCAAGCCATGCTTTTCCAGGCAAACCTCCCAAAAGCCTGAGGCATTTAAATATGCTGTGTATCTCAAGAATTGTTCCCCCATGCGCACACTGATTAATAAAATGCCAGAGGAGGCATTTAGTGGAAGAAAGCCAGACGTATCATTGCTCCAGGAATTTGGAGCAAAGTGTTGGATTCTGCATGAGGGAGCAAATATCAGTAAACTCGATCCAAAGTCACGACAATTCACTTATACTAGAATGTCTGATGAATCTCATGCCTGGCATTATTATAACCCAGCTGCTTGCAAAATCCAAACATTGCAAAATGTTATATTCCCCATGACAAGCCAGATTGTAGAGGTGGATGATGAATATGTCATCCCTATGCAGCTCGAGGGGGAGACTGGAGATAGTAGTGGTGGTGTGAGTAGCAGAGGCAGAAAGGGCAAGCTAGCTTCAGACAACAATGCTTCAAGCAATAAGCCGGAGGCAAAAGCAGAAGCTATTTCAACCATCAAACCTGTGCCAGGCCCATCACAGATTCCAGTCGCAACATGTAAAAGGTCCACTCATTTAGCCAGAATACAGCCACTTGATTACCAGCAGCTGAATAACCCTGCAGCACATGGACCACATCATTTGCTTCCATTGAGTGAATCTGCAAATGTTGCCATTGATATTCCAGATTTTGCATTCCTCACCTCTATACCAGATGCAGAGAAACCCACATCCGTATCAGCTGCACTCAAGTCTGACATATGGCACCATTCAATGGAATCAGAGTTGGAGCAATTAAAGAGGTTGGGGACATATGAAGTTGCTGATCTTCCAGCAGATAGAGAGGTGGTGAAATCGAAGTGGGTGTGGCGGGTGAAGAGAGATGCAGATGGGAAGTTTTTAAAGGCAAAATTGAGGCTAGTGGCAAAGGGCTTTATGCAGAAGCCTGGCATGGATTATATTGAAACATTTGCACTAGTGGTATGCCTCGACAGTCTTCGTCTTTTAATCACCATTGCCGCTACATTTAAAATAAAGTTCCATGTTATAGATATCATTGCTGCATATTTGCAGTCACTTGTTCAAGAGGAACTATACCTCAAGCAGCCTCCTGGATTTTCAGATGGCACCAGACATGTATAGAAGCTCCTGCATGCTTTGTATAGTCTCAAGCAAGCTGGATGCAAGTGGAATTGGCTACTTAACAAATTGTTATGTATGCTTGGTTTCAAGCATTTGCTTTCTGACCAGTGCATCTATATTTGAGGCACGGGCAACAAGACAGTCATAATTGCCATTCACGTTGATGATATGGGGCTCATTGCTTTTGGCAACAATCAGTTAAAGAAAGCTAAGTGGGACATTAGTTCTCGTTTTGAAATCACCAACCTAGGAGAGGCCAACCAGATGGTCAGCATCCACATTACTCGTGGTGACGATAGATTCATCAAGCTTTCACAGGATATGTATATTCAAAAAATTATTTGTAATCTGGGCCTTGAAAATGCAAACTCCATGCATACTCTGATGGATCATAACGTCAAGCTTATGAAGTCCCCTGCCAATGTGCCCATCAATGAATGACTTTGCCACAAATATCAGGTTGCTGTGGGTATGCTTATGTGGGCCACTATAGGCACATGACCCAATATCGTATTTACTGTACAGCACCTCAGTCAGTTCTCAAATTATCCTGGACTGGAACACTTCACTGCAGTAAAACATGTTTTTCGCTATCTTTGAGGCTCACCCCACTATCGCATCACCTACTACGCATCGTCATATGATGCTGACAAGGTCTTCCAAATTTTCTCTAATGCTAATTGGGGAAATAGTCCCAATGACCGAAGGTTAATTTCGGGCTATGTTACCATCATCGTGGGAAGACCTACAACTTGGAGCTCAAAGAAGCAGCCTATGGTCACTTTGTCTTCAATGGAGGCAGAGTATATGGCATTAGGACATGCTACGTGGGAATTACTTTGGTTTAGGTTGCTTCTGGAAGAACTTAATTTATTGCCCAACAGACCAACCGATATGATTACAGACAGTCAACTGGCTATTGCGTTCATCAGCAATGCACAATTCCATGTGCACAGCAAGCATATTGATACTTGACACTACTTTGTACATGAGCACTTTGCTTCTAACGAAGCACAAATCTTTCACTGTGCATCTGCTGATAACCGAGCAGACATATTTACTAAACCACTTCTCCATCCTGAGCATGACAGGAAGCTTGTTCTTCTCAGTATGATGGCAGACTTGAGGGGGAGTATTAAATGAAATGCAAGTCCTTTCTTTTTTTCTCTTGCTTTTCTACTTACAATTTCTACGTTGTATTATTATGACATCATTTATTTATTTCATCTACTGTAACATATCATGGTGCAGCCACCTTGTATTCTTTAGTTAACTTTAACATTGTTGCTCTCCCTGAGTATTTGTTCAACAGCTGGGTCAATGTAATCTGAGTCCTCTCCATTATTGTAGTATGAATTTACCAGTGGGAGGTGGAGAATGGCAAGAGCACATCCAGATTATAAAATAAGGTAATTGACTATATCACAGTGGTGTCGAAGAAGATCATCAGTGGAGATGGTCAATCCTGACAACAGTGGGAGGATAAGGGAGTCCAAGAACAGATGTAAGTCATAGTCACTTGAGCCCAAAAGCTTTGCCAGAGACAGCCACTGCAGATTTGGAACAAAAATTGGTGATAGCTCACAAGTGCTGGGAGTTAACTTCTCGGAAGTAGTACTTCCAACTATGATAGACAACCTGCAACTTATCAGATTGCCACATTGACTGAGAACCTCAGCTGCCCACAAGATGGGAAGCATGATAGTGAGGGACGTCAGCTGCTCCCAGGGAATGGTTTGTGGAGGCTTTCATGGCCTGCCTTTCATCATCAAGGTAAGGTGGTGAAGCTATTTCATCCCATTGAAAAATGGCAAGTCATTACCAGGTACGTGCTCCTGGATACCAAAAGGTAACAGAAACAGTTTCAGGCTGAGTGACACTAGCTCAGAAGAGGAATATTTCGAGATATCCAACAGTTCATTTGCAGTAGTATAGAGGACCAGCATGTGAAGGCATGAAATGTTGGAAATGATGATCTCCTTGAGGATACTCCTGTCTGCATGGAAGTGATGTGAACGACCATACATGTTGAACAAGAGTAGTCCCAGGAGAAGGATATGCTCATTGAAAAGCTGATACCAAGGCCTCAGGAAAGGAGTCAGATATGGAACCCTTAGAACAATGTTGTTCTGCAGGCATGGCTCTGAGAGTGCGATGTCTCACCACAAGGAGCAAACTGATCATAGAGCCCATGGAGCAGTGGTGATGGAAGGCAGAAGGGTAAATGGGCCTGTATGGACAAAGATCTCAGCAAGGAGCTCAGGTGGAAGATGCTTATGAGGTGCAATAGCTCTGTGGGATGTTGCAATATTGTCCTCCTCTTGTTGTATCTGCTCCTGGAGACCAGCAATCTGATGACAGAAGCATTTAATCCTCTTCCAGGCCTGTGCAATACAGCCTTCTACATTGCCCAGGTCTGTGTCAGATAGCAATTCTGTGTTTGAATGCCCAGCAAGAAGAATCTGGGTCCATGCAATGTCAGATATTGGAGACTTCATTCCTTCCCGGAAGTACAGTGAGTAAAGGAGCAATGCATACAGTGTCAGATGTTTATCTGATCAATATCAAGGGCATGAGCAAATGGAGGCTGCATGCCACAGTATGGAGTTCACTCACTAAATGTCAAGTGAATACTGCAATTTTGTTACCAGTCTTTGTGTCTCAAGATACAGAATGTAAACGCTAACATTCAGGTGAGAATTCAAGAATCGATGCTGGAAGATTATGATACAACACAAGTTGGAAACGAGGCCCTTACATAGATGACAAGTGCTTTGGAAGCAAATGAGGATCAACAAGTGGCATGGGTTATAGTGTTGTGTTGAAAGCATACTACAGTTGAACCCACCTTAAGTCATATATGTGAAAAGGCATAACCTGCGAAAAGTTATACCTTTTTCAGTCCACCGTCATGGTGGGCAGGCATTTTTGTTGAAAAAGGCATAAGTTGGCTAAAGGGCATAAGGCATAGGTTCATCTGGGAAAAAGGCATAGGTATCTTCAATGTTCTGGGCCTGTAACTATGCAAAAATTCATAATTGCCTCAATTCTGACTATTCCAATCTCAGCTCTGGTACATGCCAAGAATGAATTGAACAAGGCCCTCAATCAACTGCAATCTACCGGGGTTCACCACCCAAAGAATAGAATGGATATGGAATTTCTCCTCAACTCTCCTGACAAAAACCTCAACATGGACCTTGCCACTGATTAAGATATTTTTAATGCAGTCATGGAGGCTCAGGAGGCAGAGGAAAATATTGACATCAACAGTAGTGATAATGATCAGGAGCCTGTATCATCTAGACTCTTGCAGTCAGATGTATGCAAAGCAGTGACAATGATCATGGATTTCCTCATTGAGTTGGATGATCCTGATGCTCGTAGGCTTGAGGGCCTTCTACATGTACATGGTCTGAAAAGGAACTTGCAGTTTACAGAGACAAGGTCTATGAAGGCTACTCATGTTACTGATTATTTCTCTTGTATTTAATTACTCTTACATGTAGTCCTATACAATGTGTTACAAGCTTAGAACCTGTGCCTTTGGCATGGCCCATGGGTCAAGGCTTTATCATAATGGAGAGCATAATTCTTAGTTTTTGCAGCATTTATTTCATTCTACCAACTCCGAGTCTACTATATGTGATCATAAATGAGTATAGTAAATTAAGCCTATTTTCTATTATTCTGGTCATCAAGCCTGCAATGTTTACATTCATTGGCTGTTACATATATATCTTAGAGTAAAAAAAACTAACCGAAGTCCATTCAATATTTCCTTGTAGGTAATGTTGGATGTTCTTTGAACAGCATTTCCATTGAGTTTGGCATGATAACTTTGATTCAGTTTCCTGAAGTATACCAAGAGAGTGCCATGTATAACTGTCCATGCAAGAAAACTGATGTTCTGAGATCCAGGCCCACATTTTTTACTGATTGCCCCTGGGACTTGTTGATAGTCATTGCCAATGCCAATCAAATAGAAAATTGTCTTTGATGGAGAGAAATAGGACAGTTTTCTGCTAAAGGCTCATTTATGATGCAAGGAATGAGAGCAATCCTTCCAGCAAATCTCTGGTCAGCACTAATCACTTTGCACTTGAGAAGATGCTGGCGTTGATGTAATAGGAGTTGCCCCTATACTAAAAGATCCACTGATGACAGTTACAGTTACCGTTATATAATCTATAGGCCCATGTGCATCATAAATAGTGTTGATTATCAATTAACATATATAAATTGGGAACTGAATTAGACTTGTGGAAAGGCAGGCAAGGTTGTGTGCTTCTACAAAGAGTGCATTTTATTAGAAAAACTATAGGGTCTGCCAGCCAGGGCCATTGAATAGTATATACACATTTCCGGTACTACCAAGATAGTTTGGATTTCAACTGAAATACTTAGAAATAGAAACTTAAATTACTTAATTATAAACTATACATGCTACATATATGTAAACCATCCTTGCAGTGGTCTGCTGCAATCAGCGATAGCATACATGTTGCCGTTCTTCACCCAACCAACAAGATACTGTACAGATATCATATCAATGACTTCAAGCCAACCAAGCTTCTTGTAGTAATGCATGTCAAGCAAGCTTTTGGCCTCTACAATGCAACTGTAAATGGCAGCAAGGATCAGTGTTATAGGCTCATTGAGATTGAGGTCTGGAGTGGCAGGGAGAGATACAACAAGAATATTAACCAGCTGGCCATAGAATGATACTGCTGCAAATTCTGGTTCATGGTGGTGGTTGTGTATATGCTTGTTAGCAAGAAGATCATACTAAGTACAGATCAAGGAAAATGAGCAAGAAATTACAGAGAAAGGGCTACATATGACTCACCTGAATAAATAAAGCATCACAGCTGTCGTAGATTGGCTTTACCAGCAATGACAAATGCATTATGTTGCCCCCATCCGAGTTTATTCTCTGGACCTTTCTCTACTCCACAATCCTTTCAGATATGAGATGCTTCTGAACCTTTGCCTGCAAAACATTATAATGAGTTGAAAGCACAATGACAATCTTCTTCAAAAGTGTCAAAGAGATTGTGCCATTTGCCACATGAGGAGGGAGAAGCTTGCAAGCAGGATCTACAATAATAAGCAGTCAGTTCATGTGTGGGGCATGAATACTAAGTACCAGATTGTCACTTGGACTTACAGGATAGAAGACAGAAAGAGCCCACCATTTGTGCAGAGGGTATAGGGAGAAGTAGTTCTTGTAAAATGTTGTATTTCATTTTGATGAGAGAGAGCTATGCATTGGCAACAATGTACAAGTCTATGCTCATATAAGGGTAGTGCCGGCTTTTGATTGTAGGCTGAAGGTGGCCACAGAAGCGTTCTATTGGGAATGCCCAGTATGCCCAAACTAGCCCAGCATCCCACATGCTATTGGCAATATGAAGAAGCACAGGAATAGTGATGAGACATGCTGGCAATTACTCAGGCCTGTGCTGGTAGTATAATCTGGCTGGACTTTGACATCAATGATATTCCTGACAGTATATGTAAGTACTCACTTTTCATAATCGACAACCCATTTGGCAAATCCAGCTTGTAGATTAGAAATATTGTCAGAAGAGAGCTCAAACTGGAGACAGATATGGAGGAGTTTGACAAGGTTGATGAAGTGGTTATAGTATGCATGGTTGGGAAATTTCTGATGGAGAAGAACAGGAGCAATGTAGAGGGTCCAAAGAGACCACATGTCTGCTGTACAAGCAGATTTATCCTGCATGACATCTTGCAGGCATGCTCCAAATGCTGGCATTAAAGAACCCAATGCAGATGTGGTTTTTCCAATTTCTTCCCATACAAGTGTGCCCAGCTCATACAAGCCTGTACCAACATTGAGGCTCTTATAGTTACTACTCCATAATAAGACAAGATTCTGGACAAGGTTCTCATACACAAGATGTATGAAATTGCAAGGAAATGATTCTGGAAATGACAGGAAAGATAGGCATGAGAGTAATGGCACTTCCTTGATACTATAAGACTTTGCGCGGCATCCAGCTTCTGTATTTGTAGGGGCTAACTGAACTTCATGATCTTGAGTGAGAATTTCATCATGGGTGCAGAGTGGTAGATTGAGGGGATCATACTGCACAATAGCACCAGGTGTAGTAGCATCAGAGTGATCAGATTGGTGAAGAGGGATATAGTGGGTTGTTCCACAGGAGTCTGGAACCTGGAGTCCACAAATTTTGCATGAGCAGCAGGAGAAAAGATCATTGTGGCCCTTCATCTGCATGACCATAGAAATGGCAGGCATATCACCAAAGACAAGGATGAGGTAGGCACAAAGTGCAAAGAGTAAGGATGATACAGTATCAAAGGCACGTACTCCAATGGCAAGCTTCAGAAGTTCCTCAACAAGCAGCTAAAGAAATGAGTCACAATTCTTGGGCTTTTTTAGGCCAGGGATTATGCCAACACATATGATGTGCTTGAGGTGGAACTGTATTTCAGGTGGGAGATTGTAGTTGAATATAATGAGGGGCCAGACAGTATGTTTCCACTTCTTGAATGGTGCAAACCCATCTGTAGAAAGTCTCAAGTGTTAGAACAGGCAAGTGCAGGAAATAATGGTAAGGTCAGCCAGAAGCTGAAGTATAGAGTAAAAAACTGAATTAGGAGTTAACTGTTCTACTAACCTGAAGTCCAGAGTAAGAAACTGGGGACTTCAGGACATTGTAGCTATTCTATATATACTAGACTAGATGTAGTATTAATAGAGAGTGAAACATGCATCAGATATATGATGCAACAAGATGAAAGGAGTGATGCATCAGATATCTGATGCAACATGAGTGAAACAGAACAGTGAAACAGAAATGTGAAACAAGGTTGATGGAAGATGTGCTAGAGGAAATAGTGCACATTTTAAACACCAAGGCAATATTGCAATCATCAGAGAAGAATTTGTATGGCTGCTTCTGCCCATTAACATTGACATAATTTGCCTTCAACATCCAGTAGAGGTTACTGTCAAAGACATCTCTGATGCTACTATTTTCATCAGCTATAAACTTGGCTTGGTATCTCATCAACTTGATAGTTTCAGGGCTGGAAAAGTGTTCGATGAGGCAGCAAATGATGGGAATGTAGATGAAGTGCTTGTGTGGCTGGTGTTGGGCATCAAAATGGGGCTCATTGCAGTATGCACATCTCTCGGCATTGAAATGGGGGCCAACAAAACAGAGGCATGAATTGATGCAGCAGTTGTAAGGTACAGGGCAAAGGGAGGTAAGGAGCCCAATGCATGCCTTGGTGCTCTTCCATGTACTGATGTTTGACTTTGGAAATGCAAACTTGAGTTTACCAAAGGTAGCATTGGTCAAGTGCTCATCAGTCTTGAGAGCAAATGCCCGTAGAAATTCGAAGTCCTCTTTTGTGAGCTCTTTGGCTGAAAGTATAAGCTCTTTAGCATTAATATGACAAGAGATTATAAATTATTGTGCTATACCAATCTTTGCAAGTTCTTGCTCAAATTCTTTATCAATAATGTCTGATGCTGGAAGCCCCCTATCATTGCCTTCATCTTTACTATCATTATTGTAACCAAGGTCCCAAAAATCCTATTCATCCTCATTCTTGTCTCCTTCCTCATCCAATTCTTCATCATTGCTTTTATAATCCTCAACAGTTGCCTTCCTATGTCAAGTACAATTTGTCCATGCCATAGCTTGAGCAGCTGCTACAATGTTACAATATTCTTGATAATCAGGAATATCTAGAGTGTTGTTGGAATCTATTTTGGGCATGCTGTCAGCTGCCAGCACATGACCAAGTGTATCGGTACTGTCAGAGATGGCCTCAGCCTGGGCAGGAGCAGTGGTGGTTGCAGAGGATACTGGAGATGGCAAGAGCAACCTTTGGAAAAACTGTGCAAGGGAGGCAAATGGGTTCTTCTTTTTCTTTGGAGAGCTGACCTACGGAACTGTAGCTGATTGGTATTATAGCTCTGTGCAACATGGTTCCATCTTCTTGTGAGCATTGCAGTAGATGAGATCCTCATCTTTCTTCTTGCTCTTCTTTGCTTTGGGCATGGTAGGAATACGAAAGGATATGAAATTGCAATGGCATAATATACAGCTGTAGATTACAGGCTCAGTCACCTGACAGGTTGTTGTCAGCAACATCAAGCAAAATTTAAATAAGTGCCAGCTCACCTAGCAATACATGCTCTCTCTCTCCCCCCCCTCCAAACTCCAATACAGACTTGTCTACCTACATATCCTTGCACTAGTCCAATGGCCAGACAGGGTGTGCCACAAGCCCAATTGTCATACCAACAGACACAGGAAACATCTGGAAGTAGAACTCCTGCAAAGAGTGCCAGGGGTCAACCTGGAAAATAATGAGGCACTCCAGCATCAGCTGGGCTAGCAGTAGGAAATGACACATTAAGAATCCAGCATCTACACCTCAAGGCACCTCCATGTTAAACCAAATCCCTAGACAAGATCTGCCAGCTCCTTTGGCCCCTAATCAGACCATTAACACCATACAGGAGAAGGATGCAGAAATAGCATGCTTACAAGATATGTCTTTCTGCTCTTGAAGTGTCCAGAACTGGTAAGAGCTGATAGCCACCAGCATTGCTGCAAAAGAGAGCACCGGCCTAGGACCTGTAGTTTTAAGTAACATAGCAGCAATTCCCAAGCCAAAGGGAGAGGCAGGAGACAAGCGGAAGGGGTTTGTGCTATAAGATGCTATGGAGCTCAGTACTAGTTTAGAGAAGGAAGTGCTGTACAGGTCTATTTTGGTCTGTTGAGCCTACAACATATCCAGATGTTGTGCAATTGGCTGGTCAGCTAACTTACACTTTTGGCAGTGCACAACTCAACACAACATCATCCATGCCAACCTTGACCTTGATGAGGGCTACAAGAAGCAAGACCATGAGAAGCTCAGCTAGGTTTTCAAACTTGTGAGTTTTTGTTCAGTCTTATTTGTTGTTTTTACCGATTTCACCCATAGCACTGCCATTAAGATATGCAACAAACAGCCATACCAGAAGCACATCCTGTTAGGGCATGCTTTGTCCTGCTAAGGATTTACTAGGATACCCAAACCATAAGAGCCAGACCTCTCAGAGACTTAGAAGAGAGCAGAGCAGAGTTGACTAGGCAGAAACCTAAGAGAACTAAACTGAGTTCTCTAGGTATTTTATTAGGGTTTATATACTACTCTATAGTACAGCCTCATGGTTAACATAAGGCATAATCAGTCAGCTCCACAGTAATGACATCATGCTATGTAATCTATAATTTAAGAGAGGACAATAACTAATTTTGACTAAGGATTGGTAACACTGACTAATGCTAACAAAACTTAGCTAATCTGGCTGGCTTTCAAATCCACATCCCATGTAAAGAGTCACCTGCCTAGAAAGTCACCACCCTGTGGGAGAAG
>JABCKV010000409.1:0-12148 GCA_018282005.1 Asterophora parasitica | reverse complement strand
GCAGCGATGGCGACGGCGAAAGCGGCGTCGATCCTGGTCTTGAGGGCGGTCGCCTCCGCAACAAGACTCACCTGCGAATGTATTGTAAGACGTTGAAGAGCCAGAACACGCAGGGGGAAAAACATTTACGGGTGCAGATCCGATCAAGCCAGCCTCGAGGGCCTGCGTAGCGACGTTCAAGCTGGCGAGATCCTGCTTGACCAGGGCGGGGATGCCGCCGATGGGGAGGGCGGTGAAGGCGTTCTTTCGGGCGACGATGCCGTTGAGGGCGTGGTAGATGGTAGACTCGAGTGCCTCAACGGAGTCGAGGATCGCACGGCCGTCAGCGAGGGACAAGGGTTTGGGGATGACGTTCTGTGATCACAGTAGCCCGTGATTAATGCCATTCAGCATGGAGGGATGGTTGAGAGGGGACGTACGACGGCGTCCGCGGCGCCCTTGTTCAAGGCTGTGATCAGAGGCCCGGCGTTGGTGTGGATGGCCTATGACGCGAATCGTATCAGTTGACGAGATGACGGCACAATATGGCGATTTTGCGAAGGCGAACAAACATACCAGAGCCTGCGAGAGTGTTCCACCAGGGAGAGTAAACGCATAGATGCTGACATCGAGGGTGTTGAGCTTGGCGGAGATGTCGACAATGTCGGCTTTGACATCAGCAGCGGTGGAGGCAAAGCTGGAGACGACGAGGGAAGCGAGGACGAAGACACTGGAGAAACGCATGTTAAGGGAGATGGATGAAGAAATGCTGTGGAGATTGTATTCACACTTGAGATGGCGATTCTGTTTAGCATGGAAGACCTTTTATACGGTTTGCGAAGTCCACGTCGGACCGAATCATATTTGTGTAGCCTCAAGAAGAATTCAGTTTCGTTCGTCAGGTACTCCATTCCGCTTGGCCACGGGACTCATTTTACAGTGCCTCAGGATAGAGAAGGTCAAGAGCCCAGTGTTCAAAAGGGACAGATATCTTGATCCCTCGCAGTGCTTGACAGATGCATACTGAAAACGAGAAGAGTCAGCTGGCATGTCAGTGGCGGTGATTGACTTCCATACCTTCGTAGTCAACCCCACATTTTGGAGTCAGCCTCGAGGAGGAGCGTTCCTGACAACTTTGACGCAAAAGCCCTGTATGTTACGAGAGCCTACCAGAGAAATAATCCACAGCTAATTTGGACAGTCAGCACCCGTATTAAAAGGGGGATTGTCGAATGCTAACATGAGAAGACCGCTGGCACATGTCCCAAACATTCCAACAGGCAAGTGGCGTATTGTGCTCGGAAATGCGTAGAGTCACCTGGTCGAACATGTGTTTCTTCGCGACTTCTGTCCCTGGTAACCCTGCTGAAAAGAAAAGGGGAAGCAATATACGTAAGTACGGAGCGCCGCGCTACGACAGGAGGAGACAGGCCTGTGTTTCTTGAAGCGCGTGAAGTGAGGACGAATGATACTGTTGGAGAGAAAGGCACATGTAGCAAGTTGCAACACGACGAAGCATTGGGAGCAGCGCCTTCCAGGGAATACAGGTCGTGAGGGTCATCGGGTGTGGATGATAGGTCATGAATACCTGGTTATTCGCACCAATGTGCAAGGAATCTTTCGTGCCCACATGCTCCGTCATGATGCACACCGGCCTTTCATTGTGATGAACTTGAGAAGCCTGAGCAGAATATTTAGTTGTCTCAGTGTCGTTCAACTTCTGATAGGTGACAGGTGGTCGTGACTAAATGGCGCGCCTTGGGCATCTCGGGCGACGCAAACAGCTGGATGAGCACATGCAACGCAATGGCTACATAGGATCAAATGGCCAGCCTGGGCCACTGTGTCCGGCAGGCGATGCGACTTGCGACAACGTGTGAAAAGCTGTAGAAGTGAGACCTGAGGCCTGAGGGTCTGAATGTCGCTGCTGTGCTCGTTGGACAAGTTCCAGAGGTTTCTAGGTGGCGATTAGACCATTCGCCCCCATTCCAGCTTCCGGCAGATCTTAGCGTCAGATAAGGTCTCATATTGGAGCAGAGTCGTAGGCAGAAAGGAATGCACATATTGCTACGCGACCGGTGAAACCATAATGATTCCGGAAATACTCGAAGGACTCCAAGCCAATCGACGAGGAGATGTCAGCAAACGGCGGCGACAGGAGGGCGTCCCAGAAAAGACCGGAAACAGTTGACAAATCGGAACTCGAAAGACTCGAGAAAAGCTTTGGACAAGACAGGATGTTAAATTTTTCCAAGCCAAACGATCGCAGTTTTTCCTCGAATGGGGACCCTATTTGACGCGATCGACGCAAACGACGACCCAGCGACTGTGGGAACGACCATACCTGGTCCGTACATCGAACGCCCGAAGTTCGAACCGTCCAAGTTACCAGAGGGCGCGCCAAAACTGTCCATACTACAAGTGCTTAGTGATTCCAATCTGACACAAGGGCCATGTCACGTGCCGTGCTGAGCGTCAGCAGATTCCGGAATCCGGGCAACGCGTTTCCGGGACCCCTATACAGGTGTTCTTCGTCTCATTCAAACCAACTTCAGCAGTTTCTACAAATGTCGGACAACAACCAAGCTCAGATAGCTGCCCTTGACGCAAGAGTCGCTGCTCTCGACATAACAACGACAAACGACCGCAATAGGGTGGGTTCAGCGTTACTACTTAGTACCAGCCCAATTATCATTATCTACACTTCAATAGTCTGCCAATACACGCCTTGCAAGTGGATTCCACTCCCCTTTTCACATTATCTTCGACGAAAATGGTGTCGATCCTACCAGTCATGGGCTGGACACTGCATATTCACAACTTGAATCCCGAATATTGGAATAGCGAAGCCTGCCTGCCATCCATACTCAGGAAATTCTGGAAAACCTCACCTACCTACACTTTATCTGGAATGCTACGGCTTGCCGGCTCCGAACGACATTAATGAGCGTCTAGCCAGTTTGGCGTTACACATTGGATTGGTGCACGCATTTAGCTTCACCTATCCGACTATGTTACTGTCTCTTGGCAGACAGCTATTCCTCTTCCCGCCTTTGTCGTCCAGTCTTTTGTGCCATGTAAATCTCTTGGCCTCCCCTCGAAATATACCTCGCCCAACCGCGACGCGATGGTCTCTCGCAACGCATACATCTCACAGAACGTTCCAGCATTTGTCGAGCGTGGAATAGGCAAGCGTCTTGCAAAATGCGACCTCTGCGGTAATTTCTCCGCACTTCGTGAGGCGGACGCTGACTCGCCCAGTGGGATGCTCGCGCACCGCAGCCATAGGCCGTGCCATGAATGTACATTGTTCTCATGAGTGTTAGGTATAAAAAGTATTCATCCATCCGTCCATCTACACATATACAGCAGCGACCAACCACCCGTTGCAATATCAATAGCTACTTAGGGTTGCCAACGAGGAAAAATAGGAGGCAAAAATAAGGACCAGACTTCAATGCTGTCGCCGGGGAAACCTCCGATCCGAGTCGCGTTCTCCTTTTACTAGGCCCTCGTGCCGGTTCTCTTTCTTACTTTCAAACCAACATCAGGCCAAGTCCAACAACTTCAAATAGTGTCGGAAAACATCCAAGCTCAGATAGCTGCCCTCGATGCAAGAATCACTGCTCTCGACATAAAAATGACCAACGACCGCAATAGAGTAGGTTCAGCTCCTTTTCTTGTTACCGGGCGGCATTTACATCGATATCTACACTTCAGTAGTGTCTCAATACACGCTTTTCAGCTGGACTCAGCAACCCTTATCGCATTATAATGGACGACAATGAGCGCCGCGGCCGTCAAAGCTGCTCTCACCACGCCCTGCACGGCGGGCCTCTTGACCTAACTTGCCTTTATCGACATCTGACCTGGATCCCCACACCGCACGGCCTGCAGCGCAGCCTTCACCACTAGCCGCGCCGAGCATCTAAAGCCCTTTCTTCCTCCACCCAGGCGCCGGGTGGGTAGAGATCGGACTTGTGGCATCGGGAGGTGGAAGAAGAGCCGAGCCCCGATGGCGAGATGATGCAGAAGTGCTCGAAGCCCACAAGCGGAAGCCTGTGAGTCGTCGTGAGCTTAAACGCGCTGGTGGTGGTAGCGAAAAGGAGGCATAGGAAATGCGACAGGGAGAAGACGACGCAGCAAGTCTGTATTTTGTCCTTGAAGTGCATCAAGTCTCTATTTCTTCCTTGATCCATCTTAGGATATCCCGTCTCGGGCCAGCTTGCTCCTGAGCTACCCGAAGGTCTCCCAAAAACCCGTACTGCTTGCCCTCAAGTATGCGGCCCAAATTCGTCAAATGCTCTACCGCAGAATCATCAAGCAGCGCGTTGGAAATAGTGAGGTTGCATGCATTGATAATGCCATGCTTCGAGCGAATTTCAGCAGCCTGGTAGAATATCATTCAGAGCTTTAACTTTAAACAGTCTTTTCTTGCATGCGAAAACCACCTACCACACTACCCCACGCAAAATCGTGGCCCAAGGTATAGGTGAACTCTGGTGTCTGACCATAAGCCCAGTCCCAGCTCTGAAAAACACCAAACATCAGCAAAACTCATAGGATGGAGGGAGTGACCATATTACAGGAAGTTCCAGCATGCCGTTGCGAATATATTCCACATTTTTTAGTTCATCTGTTTCGTCGATGTATTGTGCCTTTCCATCGCGTCAGTACAGGATATGCGTTGAATATCGGAAGACCTACTGAAGAGGTGACTCCGTATTCCTGCCGGAATGAATCCACGACCGCATTCGTGAATGTGTCGTGAGTGATCTCGCGACTATATTGCTGTAAATTGCAGACTGGGGAGCGAACGGACGCTACGCCCCTGGTGATCATCGAGTCCTGCAGATATCCATGAGATATGACCATCAATAGCAGCAGTTTTCCGTACCTTCGTCGGGCGTAACAGATCCCCGAGAGTATCCAGCCGTGAGGATAAAAGCATCGTTCCGTGATGATATGCGCGCTTGTTAACGATTTTGTATGCTGAGCCCGAGACGTATTGGCAAAAAGATAAGCCCACTAGAGCGCTAGAATGAGGCTGGACACTCATCTTATCCAGACCGACACAGATGTCATTCCTATCGTTAACGCGTGCATCGATGCCGAGGGAGCGCACGGCGCGTAGAACCACATGAGCTGTTGCATGGCGGTCAAATTCCTCCCTCGGGAGATGTATAGAAAAGTTCGTGTTCCCGAGGTCCTGGATACGAGCTGAGTGTTACGAACAGGTGGTGCGCGGGCCACGTACATGGTATACTGTGCCTCCGCCACTCCTCCGTCTGATAAAGGGAATTCCAGGTCGTGTCCGCATAGCCTCGAAGTTAACCTCCTTCCATGGGTTCTGGTTACGCCCTATGACAACGCATGGGTGGTCTCGATATATGAGAAGAAGTGGCTCAGCCGGAGCCTTATGTCGGAATAACCTGCAGGCGCAGACGTTCAAAGAAAGAATGAGAAGAAACAGTGAATTCACGAACCAATCTTCGAACGTGAGGTTGAAGTATGGATTGGTTGAGTTCGAGATGTAAATTGCATGTTGCGCGTTTGGAGTAGTGTAGGCACGTCGATTTAGAACGCCTAGACGCGCTGGGATGCGTCGAAAGGCTCGAGATATCATAGAACGGAAAGAGCTTTATAGACGTGGAGGGTGCATGTCAGACTCAGAGGAGGAGGCAGGTGCCAGGAAGGACTTGGGAAGGATCCTGACGGTCACAACTGAAGCTGAATTGAAGCTCCGGTGCCCGCTTTGTACCGTGGCTCACACCCAACATTCCCCTCAAAGTGCTCTACATGATGACATTGAACAACGTTAACTTGAGACTCAGTGATCTGGACGTCGCGTTCAGTGCATTCACTGGCAGGGCCACAGGCCTTCAGCATTTCAACTTCACATATCGAAAATGTCGGAGTCTCCTTGCACCTGTCCGCCTATGCTCGTGAATTATGGATTATACAAGCATCTACTTTCTCCATTCCGAGAGAGGTCGGTTTGCTGCCGGTCGTCCATTTCTGAATCGACTTATAAAGTGGGGTCTTCAGGTCCTCGTCTATGTGGTCCGCTCCGTGTACCAAACGCTACTCGTTTCATACCCAGCGGGTGCAATGGGATTGTCCTGTCAGAAAAAATGCAGTTTGAATATCAGTATATATTCCACAATGAGAACGCTTCCGACACGCACCGATTGCCCTCGTCTGTGACCTGTGAGCTGCTTGTCCCGCCGCATCATCATTTCGTCCCAGTTATCGATATTATAGCGTGCAGGCTGCAACACGAGCGTTAACAACCCGGCCACGAGCCTAAGAAAACTCTGTTACGAGACGTACCTTCCCTTGGTTCTGCGCCCGTGTGGAAACGTTCAAAAGGGTCCCTGCAGCTCCGAACATAGCGGTCAGGAGACCTAATGATGTCCTTGCATTAGCCCTAGTATTTCCACATCACCAGAAGGGTCTTCACCGAATGGAATGAGCGCTTCCCAGGGAACGGGCATGTTGGTGGACGGAGGTGGATATTTGGCTGTATTTGTTGTCGAAAACGTTAATGGTCCTAATTAAGTACTAGATTAGATCTGAGCAGTAAGATCTACCGACGACGTAGTGGCCCCAAATCAAGAGAAGAGTCAAAGGTGCATGATGCAGGGAATTATTTCTGGAGGTTTTGTTTTTTGTGGTAAGGAGAAAGAAGCCGGGCAAGGAGACGAAAGCGTAAGTAATTCTGAAGGCTCAAGTCCGAGGAATCGAAGCCAATCATAGTACAATCGTAGTAATAGAGAACGAAGTCACTGGGGAGAAATTCATGAAAAGTAACCCGAGTATGAAGTTTCCATACTAATAGTGAAGCCACTGTTTGCCTTGTCGAATGATTCGACAAGCCGATCCATCTGATCAAATTGATGGACTCTTTGGGCGCCACATTAAGTTGATGACGACGTCACTTGCCAATATTTCAGTAGCCACCAATATAATCCGGCTGGCTATTGAACTGATTTTCATAGGGAGTCGGACCTTGGGTGGATGCGCTTGCCAGTACGTTATTATCGTCGGGTAAAACGTGATTGAAGAAATAATCAGGTTCATCAGCTTGAAGGTGACGGTCGCTCATCCAGTCAATGGGAAACATCACAGACCCAGGAGAAAGGTTTGTAGTATCGATGGAGTACCGCGCAGGGCCTACTGCATCCGGGACTAAGGTGGAGCGATAGCCGTCGGAACGATTCCTGCTGTGGATGGTATGGGACTCGCTGGCACTACTGGAGAGGATTCGCCTCTGAATCACGGCGCTCTCAGTGGCACGGCGC
Organism: Asterophora parasitica; assembly: GCA_018282005.1. Lineage (NCBI taxonomy): Eukaryota > Fungi > Basidiomycota > Agaricomycetes > Agaricales > Lyophyllaceae > Asterophora > Asterophora parasitica. The sequence goes on along the minus strand of JABCKV010000409.1, from coordinate 4,865 downwards.
CTCCGCATCATTTCGGGAAGACGCGAAGACGAGCTTCTACGAAAGCGACGCGTTGTGGTTTCTGGGAACTGGGTATGCCCCGGATTCAACTGGGATCGCGAAGTCTGTGACGCCACTGTCAGAGCCATGGAGGTAGGATTTGACTCTACACCACTATGCGCTTCATATTGTGCATTTCCGACTGGTCGCATGCTCAATTCTGTTTCGAGCAAGCTAGCACTGAATGGCACGGATTGCTCGTATGACTGGCGGCTTCCTGTGTCTCGCAACAAGCACGGTGGGCGGGCCGTGGGGGATCGAGTAGAGTGGCCACTAGGTAAGGGTTGCTCGGCGGTTGGGGGCTGAGAGTAATCTGATGGCATTAGAGCCGTATATCCGTGTTGGGCCTGCATGAACTCGTATTCAGCCCCAAACTCGGAGAATTGCTGCAAATTGACAGTGGTTCCCAATTGTTCAACCAGAAATTCCATGGGCAGCTGAGAGATAGAAGTCGAAGAGGGGAAGGCTTGGGATATATTCGGTGCATTGGGCGACACGGAATGTTCACTTGAGTCGAAAACCGATAGAGAGTTGTCGGATGCCTGATCAAATGAAAGCGACCGCTGACTGTACGAGTCAGATAATGCGTGGTCCCCTGATTGCGCAAAAAGGAGAGATTCGGTCAATCCGGGGTGAAGTTCTTCGGCATAGAGGTGATGATGAGGCATATGACCGATATCTAAGACAGGGACCATTGCCGACGACTGATCGAGGACTCGTTGATTGTACGCCACCTGCTGAAATAAGAGTGGTGCGGATGGTAACGACGATTCAGGATTGAACAGAGGCATGGTGTTGGGGTCAAACGCCCCAGGAGCATTAAGCATCTGTTGGTCGACTGGGCCGACTGGGAACGCAGACAACGTATTCTGATAGTAGCCTGTAACCGGCATAGGTGAATGGTGTGTCACATTGTCGTGAAGGTCGGCCGGAGATTCAGGTTGATTCCACGGAGGATTTGTAGAATCATGGTATGGTGTCGACGGGGGATAGGTTTCAAGTGGGTTCGAAGCCTGCAAGGGAGACTCGACGGTCGGCTCTGGTTGACCAGAGGGATACACATCTGGTTCTGGCAGGTATTCGGTTCCTTTATCAGGAGACTGTGAGGTGGAAGAGGGTGTAGCCACATTCGACGATGACACTGACCCGGTAGAATAGCTCCGCACACTCACGACAGGGGATGGTGTACCTTGAGTCGACGGTGGTGCCAGAGTACTACCGGCTGGTGATGACGATGGGGTATTCGATGGAGTGTGCGGGCTAGCGGGGAAGACAGGACCACTGATGTCTGTAAGGAGCAGTTGCTGACCGATAGCTGCTTCCGTCGCCGTCGCCGCCGTTCCGGGAAAGTATCTATTACCCCATAGGATAAATTGACGCTGTAAATTCGGATCGTCATCAGCGTAACGCGATTTGAAGTCGAATGATAAGATACGTACGTCTGGATTGTTGTCCATGGTCTGCATAGAATTAGGCAATTTCTTGTTGCGTCTCCTAGTAGGCGCGTTATTGCTTTCTTGGACCTTCTTCTTGCCTCTGTCACGGTGTCTATCATCTTCGTCCATGGAAAACACAATATAAGTCGATGCGAAGAAGCGAAAAGGCGACGGGCCGAGATGGGATACCACTGATGATAGCGAGCATCCGGGTTCTTAAATGTTGATTGATCAACCTCGTGGAAAAGGCGTGCGGCTAGCGAGACGTCGAAGCAGCCAACAGAGACACACGCACGCATGTAAGGCGATGAACACACCCGTAGGCAGGTCGGGTCAGTAGAAACTCCCGAGCATCGGGACGTCGGCGATCACTGAAAGCAAGGCACTGGGACTCGCAAATCACCTCGCCGAAGCCATGAAGATCGTACGAACCGAACATTCTATCAACGTGTCGTGGAATCAACTCGTGTCGTCGCTCCCAGCGGGGACAGAATGGCGCGACGTTTTTGCGCTACGAAGTGGTTCGCCACACAAGGAGTCAGCCCCAAAAGGCAATTGTGACATCATCAGGGTCCGCCACACAAGTCCTGATGATCGGATGAGGACGAATCCGTCATAGGTCATGAGGCAGGCCCGTTTTAACAGGCCACCACTGATTGAGTGCGCTTTTAATCAACCAACAACTCACCCAGACTGGTAATCCTGCGGCCCAGCATCATCCAAGCATGGTAAGATTCAAATTTCAGAACTTTCAAAGTTTGAGCACATCTCAATAGATCATAGCGGAACCACTAGCAGAATTGGCCGCAATAAACAAATCAAGCACAGCCTGAGCCCTCAACGCGGCGGTCGTCAAAGTCGCTCTCACCACGCCCACGGCAGGCGCGGTTCCTGAACGACTCCGACTTGAAGTACAGTGTACTCAGGCACTGTGAACATGCATTCAGAATCACCGTGGCCGCTTCCCACCCCGAATATGTTGAACCGTGCATTTTCGACGTTCAGCCATCAAGACTTCAAAGTTCTGGGGTTCGGGGAACAGTTGACGCAGGTTGAGGGTGGAAGTGGAAGGTTGGCACGGAGGCAGTAGATTAGATTAGATTGCAATTGCCTCCGAAGTCTGAACTTCCTGTTCAAAAGGTGAACTTTCTCCCCGTTTCCAAGTCGCAAGTTTCGTCGCCCAGCGTGGGGTTTAGAGCTTGGATAATATCCGGGCGTCGACGTTCCAAGTTCGACCATCGATTACGATGCAGACAGTGACGAAAGTTCTCCTCCTGGAAAACACCTCCTATTTGAATTGTTTTTTCTATCCTTTGCTGCCTACCGGCTACAGCCTGCGTGCGCCGCATTCTTGCCGCCGCCTTTACTTCGACCTTTGGCATCGGTGACAATTTCCAACATGCCGCGAGCCGGTTTGATTCACTGGTTCTGTAACCGTTGCACGATACGGACGCAAATGAAAGAGGGTTGGTTGCTGGCATCAGCTTGAGCGTCCACTTTTGATTACAATGCACCATCGTTCCAGCACACCACACTTCCCAGTATTACAGTGTCACAGGCTGCAAGAGTACACGGGGGATGCAAAAGAGAGAGTGTGTGTACAACAGCGTACGTGTATGAATGCGACGAGAAACAGCAGTGAATGAATAAAACGAAGAGCAAAAAACGAAAATGAAAACCGAAAACGAACGACTCGGAGCAAAAACCAAAACTATACCCAAACCCAGATCAAACCTAGCGATAAGGAAGGAATCTGGCACTGATTGACCGTGAGTCACTCATCATGACACTCATGATGACGACCCACCACCCACACCTGCCCGCACCCAAACCCAAACTCGCACCCAAACTCACGCTCGGACTCGGACTCGGACTCCCAAGCTGCGCCAACAACATCTGCGCAAGCAGCGCATCCTCCAGTATGCACTTCTTCTTCTCCTTCTTCTGCGTCTTGAGAGGCGGCAGCTGAAGACGCAAGGGCGGGACTCGGAGGCAATTTGCAAAGGCAAACTGCGCCTTTTTCGGACACAGCGAAAACAACGCACCTTGCACGTACCTCGTCTCTGCACAGATCTGAGATTGGTCGCGAGTCTTCGCTTCTGCCTCGCTTTATTAATATCAGCTATCATAAGAGCTCCTTAGCGTGGATTTCCCAGAAGCGTCAAAGGCAAACAAGTACAAATGCCACCAAAGTGGCGGCGATGCGCCCCACCACTTTTGTCAATCGAGTTGAACGTTGAACGTTGAACCGTGACGCTGGACGGTGGGCCGGGTCGAGGTCCACGACGACAATCATGCTCTAGGCTCTAGCCTGGTTCTAGCCTCTGAGTCTCTACTTATCGCTCGCGTGACCGTCCACGCGTCTGTGGTCGTAAAGCTATTCCCGTGTTGGACTTGAAGCTATTCCCGTCTGTATAAACTGCTAGATTCTGATCAGTAACTTGACTCTGCGCTATTTCTAACTTCTTGGTCCCGAAACGGTGCTGCTCGCTCCAAGACGTTCACGTCGTCATCCTTGCTTATCATGCGTGATTCTTCTTGGGTTTCGTATAAAAGTCAACGACCGACACCTAGGTCACCCATTCTCATCTTGAGACGTTACCTCCATGAAATCCTTTGCATGGACCATCGTGCCGTCTCTCCTGGCCACTGGGTTTGCTCTTGGAGCATTTCCTCTCTCTAGCGTCCAGAGGGTCTCCAACCTCCAGACAGTTCCGAACAAGTTCATTGTGGAAGTCGACACAATCGCCGCCATTCACGGCAAACGGTCGCTTTCTGTGAGTCTTTACATATAATTCAAACATGGGAAGCTAATGATATTATGGCAGCCTCATGAAGACCTATACGAAAACTTGAGGAAGCGCGTCGTCGGATTCAAGGTCAGCAAGGAGTTTAACGTGCAGAATATCTTCGTTGGTGCCGCATTGACGTTGAACGTAAGTTCAAAATTCTCTGAGGATAAAGCAGATAAAGCCGAGCTAAACAATGTTGTAGGACGAGAAGGTAATCTTATCGCGACGACTTCCACGCGCGTGTGCGTTCTAAACTTACCTTATCCAGGACGTTGCCGCCCTGCTCAGCACGCCGAGTGTGAAGGCTATCCGTCCCGTTACCAAGTTCAAGCGTCCCAAGTGCGTACCGTTCTGTCGAGTCAAAATGCTTTCCTTGTCTCATACAGACATACCTCAGCCCTGTCTTTACTCGGCCCGTTTACGGCCCCAAGGATCCCGTCGTGCCCGTCGACACCCAGTCAACCCACAAGATGACCGTACGTTCATTCTCCAGTCAATAGATTGCAGACGTCTTCTCACCATTCACTTCCAGGGTGTTGACAAGGTTCATGCACTCGGTATCACCGGACAGGGTATCAAGATTGGAATGTAGGTAATC
>JABCKV010000408.1:0-12162 GCA_018282005.1 Asterophora parasitica | reverse complement strand
CTTTCCACACCGGATAATTCTCGGCACCCTTCAGGGGGTCGATCCGATATAGACTCGAAGTTGATGCGTCGGCCATCGTAGATCTCGGGGAGTAAGGCGGTTACTGTAGGTAGGGGAAATAAATTTGGATTTCGTTGTCGAGCGTTGGGAGTGATATGAGCAAGTTATTTCAGTTAAGGCCGGGGCCCATAACCAGTTGAAATATGAGAAAAGGAGGAATGAATTGACTACAGTACACAGTACAGTAGTACAGGCTTAAATACATAGAATATATAGTTCTACTCTACATACCAGCATGTGAGTAAGTAAATAAGTGAATAGATACTAATCTACCGAAGGGAGAGAGAAACTACACGAGGTTACGAAGGCGGGCCCGAGTCCGGGAATGGATGGATCGGGTTGCTTACATAATAGAATTTCCAACTAACTTGATTAGACCACGCCCGATGCTTAGACCATCTCCGCTGCCCCTTGTCTGCACGCCATTCTACATGCGTGCAACTCCTGCTGGGGATGAGGATATTCCATCCCAAGCTGCGACCTCATCACATGCCTTGCTCAAGTTCGAGTTGTTTTGAGCATGGCCAATTGAAGAGTTGGTATTGGGATGCATCCACACTGGGGATGCCTTAACGGCGCTCCAATATCCTACTACTGGCTTACCAGCTTTGTCGTTGGACCAGCTCCGTGCGTTGTCTGTTATTGATTTTGATCGACACAATCCTCAGCTTCAAACGCTACGCAATTCAACAGCTTCGACTCCCCAGGACTTGAAGCTCCGTGAACAGAGTACGGAGTTCCAGAAACTGTGATCAATGCCTGTAATTGCTGACGTCTCCTCAGACATGGGAACAATCATTAACGCTTTTTGGATGCAACCACTTTCGTTCGAAAGTCTCGTTAATCTGCGCAGCATCAGCATCAAGACTCTAAAGTGGAACGATGAAGCCGTCGCATGGATCCATTCCCTGCTCGAAACTATCCCCACCCAAAATCAGCTGGCCAGTGTCACCTTACACGTGAGGCTCATCATCACCGGCCCATCCTGGACGCAACAATGGCGCCGGGCGATCCACCGGACGCCACAATGGGAGCTCCTTGACGTGCTGCTCACGCGGGACCGCTATTCGACGCCGCTGAAAGCAGTAACGCTCCATTTCTACTACTGCGATCATCCGGAGAAACTCGAAGCCTTCATCGAGCAGCAATTCCCCAGGTTGGCTGCGAAGGGAATTGTGGCGCTTGGCACGATTCTCCAGGTTGGCGATATGGGAAGTGTAAAACCGCTGACCGACTAATCAACGCATTCGAAGCCGTATGACAGCATGTGCACTGCGCCCTGGATCGTGGTCGGCTAGATGCACACGAGAACGTCGGGGTGGTGCTCCTTTCGCTCTTGATCCTTGATGCTTGAGGGGAGGGGGGCCTTCGTGACCTCGATGTGCCAGCGATGTGTCAGAGCATGATGAATCTCAGTTAGTGGGTCGCCAGAGGACAAAAAGAGCTCAGAAAAGTTTGCGCTGCGCGCTCGAGGAATAGCAAAGTGGAGGGGTTCATTGATGGGTCTAGCGGTCATTAGTAGCTACTACACAATCTTGATACACTCTTATGCAGTATATACAAGTATGCAGCAATTGGCACCCCAGGGCCGAAATACCAATCTAGGTGTATACATTCTAAGCCGGCAGGGATTGAGGATAGACCAGCAAGCGAACGGGACAATGACCACGCTGCAGGGAAGGACATCAAAAACTCGATGGGGGACGCATGTGCGAAAAATTAGTGCTTCAAGGTTCATCCAGTTCATCCCGTGACAATTCTATGCCAGGCGACAGCCTTGTCAAGTACACTTCGCCGAAGGTATCGACGAACCACTTCCGTTGTTCTGGATCCATCGCGGGGCCATCCAGCATGGTGATCACCATCTTCTAACCCTGGCCATGCTCCTCGAAGAACGCTGCCCGCACTTCCACCATTCGTTTGAGGGTGTTGATAGAGAACCCTGTGCACTTTTCCAGTACAAGATTGCGGAGGTTGGGGGCATAAAGCTGAGGGGGGCCCGGGGGATCGTCATCGTCGGATGGTTGACGCTGGCCCAGTCGATCAAGTACGGCATCGTCAAAAGCAGGGCAGTTTTAGAACCAAAGCTGTGCATCCTCGCGGTATTCCAAGAGCCCAAGTAGCGCTGGTGACGAGTGCCCACGAATGTTGCAGATTTGTATTTCCCCGAAAAAGTCGTCGGGGAGCACATCAATGTCATTTAAGGGGCATTGGTCAATTGTCAAGTGCTCGGCGGCAAGGAAATAGGTTAGAGCTCCTGTAAGTGATCCCGAAAGGTTGGCGAGCCGGAGAATGTCAATCCATATGTCTTCTGCAAGGTCTAGAGAGGAGCTGCAACTGTACTCGAGGTCATCGAGCTGTAGTATGATGACGCCTTCAAAAAGAGGCAATGCAGAGGCAATATCGAATAGGCCCTCTCCGTGGACACCCTGCGTCGGGCGATAGTAAGAAATGTTGAGAGGGCAGAGCTGCCTCTCCTGCAACACTTCTCCCGTTCACCACCTTGCATTCCGATGCAAGTCCACGAAATTCCAGCCGTCAATTCTGAGCTGGGACAAATTGGGGAACAGGAATTCGCTGACTATGGTAGGATTCCCGAGAAGGCCGACAAAGGGTCCTGCAATTGAGACCTTTAGGGAACATATTTTCAAGTAAGGTGCAAGGCGAAAGTCGGTAAGGATGCGAGGAAGGGAAGAAGTGTGGACGACGTCGATGGATAGTCTTGCATCGCCAAATATGGGGTCGAATTATCTTCATAATCTCCTTCATGCGCCAGCGCTCGCCGTACGGGTCTCGCAGGAACGCCATGGGGTCTTTTCGAGTTACTGTAAGTTCAATCTGGCGATTCCGCAAGGATTGGAGGTGGAAAGAGAGAAATGCTGGCGGTGGGAAGGGCTCATCGGCGAAGATTACGATTCGTGTCCAGAAGTAAGGAATGCGCAACATCATATTGTGCCAGGTGGAGCATACATAGGCGAGGGCGTATGGAAAGATGGTGGCAGATCGGATCTCCTCGTTGGTACGCCAAAGAGTACCTCCAGGTTGGACCACACCTTCAATGCAGAAAGACAATATGTCCTCCTGAGAGAACGGGTATGTTTGCTCAACCATCATGAGGAGCAGTTCGCGTGGGAGGTCGGTGAGTCTAGCCATCCTATCCGTCGACAGACTCAGCAATCCAAAGGGCGATAAGCCAGGAACGAAAAAAGTTTTAATCACCTTGAGCGAGGAGCAACTTTACTTGATGCTCATGAAGGCCCAGTTCCAAAGTGGGCAATAACCAACTCTCTGGACGCGACTGCATGATCAGACACTGCACCGTCTCCAAATCTAAATTGAACTGACCTGGAACCCTTCGCACTCTGTGCTCGTTGTCTGTTCACAGGTTTTCCTTAGAGCGACCGCTGGGGTTTACGATCCAAATTCAGTCGCAGGAATTCTCTGAAAAAGCTTTCCGATGTGGTGGCATTTGGGTGGCATGGCAGGAGAGTGGCCTGCCACCTGCGGAAACTTCGAAAGCTGGTGGCTATACTCACCTTTGATCCCCGTTTGATCGCCGAATGTCTCACCGCCTGACCACCACCATCGACGACTGTGGCTATAGCTATTCCGGTGGCTGAGATCACCTAGAAATGCTGCTCAGCGATCACGGAGGGGAGTGAAACCTGGTGATTTAATTGGAACTCGTGGTGTGAGTACTTAGACGCCGATGTTGAGAACGTCTTTGCAAGCTAATATCATTCTTTTCTGTCTAGCTAATCAGCAGCTATATACTGGCTTTCTACGCGTGAACGACGTCCTTGGTGGTAGAAGGATACACGGATAGCGGAGAGAGTCAGGTCGCGACAGTGGGATGCACGGAATGGTCGGAACCTTTGATGCAAAAAACCCTTCCTGGTGCGTATTCCACGTTCTTTGTATTACACGTGTTCGCTCATATGTAAGTCAGGAAAGCCTGGCCACTGTTTACAAGGGATGCGCCATCATGTACGTTCGCGCTATCTCGAACTGTGCCCGAAATTTCTCCACTTACTTCCGCCCATCTCAGCACGAACTTGTTCATGACGAGGGGTAGACGCAGACGAGTACTTATTCGAAGATAGGAGGAGGCTGTTCCAGTTCATTGAGGAGCAATTCCCCAGAAGGAAATTGTGAGCCTTGGCAGTCTGCAGATATCATATATACAATGATGTACATTATATAATTAGTTTCAACTATCTTTCCATCTCGACTGTAAGCGTGGTAATAATTACACTCGTGATTGATAACTTTCTATTTACTCATCGAATTTGCAGCCGCTGTAGCTCTCAAGTCATCTGTGGGCGATCTTCAGATAGGCCGGCAAAGACGAGCGGAGAAAACCCACATGTTGGTCCAATTGGTCAACCTGCTTTCCGACGCACCCACCAATCGCCGCAAAGGCATTCTGAATCATGCGCATCCTATCCCGGAAGGTCCTCGACATCACGTTCACGTCCACCTCGAAAGTTGCCAGCTCCATTCGATGATTCTGCACCTGCTCGCCAAGGAGCTCTGATACCTCAATACATGCTCTCATAGCATCCCGATGCTCCTCAATATGTCGCGTTGCTCGCTCCCCCTCGTCCCGGATAGCCTGGTATGCCCGCTCGCTCTCTCCCACCATCTCCCTAAGCGCCAGCGTCTTGCTCCTTCTCACTTCATCTCCTTCTCGCCGGATAACCTGGTGTGTCAACTCGAATTCGGTCTTCAAAGCTTCGAGTAGCCCTCGCGCCTCCGTCTCGTGGGCCTGCATCTCGGCCAGCTTCGCGGTGTGGTGCCTTTTCCGACTGAGAAATGTCGAAGTTTCCCATATGTTGATGGCGACAAAAAGAAAGCTAATGAGCACTGCTAGTACGCTAACGGTGACAGTGACTAGAACGATTGGAATGTTTCCAGCGAGGAAAGAGTTGTCCCAAGGAGAGGAATGTGCGCGAGTGTTGTACAGATGATCCATGTCTAGCGGGCGGAAGTCCTGAGAGGATGGGCGACGAGTGCGTGGTTGGAGTTGGTGTGAGACGAATAGGAAAATACTTATTCAACGACTTTTATTGTGTTCATTGGCATTCAGTGTTTCCTTTCACCCAAGCAAGCGCCTTGTGCTCGCAACAAAGGCACGTAGTGATCGCACGTCCACAAAGGTAGCAGGCGTTCCTTTTACGAGGGTTAAGATAACAAAAAATTCGAACCACATCAAGACCGTACTGTACATCCATGTCTTCGTTGAGAGGCATGTAGCACGGAATGGTCATGTGTCGCGCATTAGAATGCATAGGAATTTAAATGCAAATGCAAGAGTCGAAAGAAGTATCCTAGCTTGCCAGTCCTAGTTTAAGCCTAAAAGCCCCAGAATAAAATTTAACAGTTCATTCAACAGCGCTTGAGCAGGACTGGGCTAATTTCGAGAGGCTTCTTGTCCAAGGCGCACTGGTGGGAGCAGGAAAACTGGAGGCACGGGTTACGGCGAAGGATTTTTGATTGCGGTGGGCCCGGGTAGACTTCGGGTAGACTTCAAATCGTTCATGCATGGGCGTCGGGGCTAGTGAATGGAATGACCTATTTCCCAACTTGAATGAGGCACAGAGGATATGACTAAGCATCGGTGCCCAACTTGAAGTCGTGTCTTGCATGCACTCCTTTTTGCTACATCACTTTCATCCAACTGGTCTTTCAAAATCCATGGCCGCAGTCTTCTCGCAAATTCCTCAAGAAATCATCGACAACATTATCGACGGGCTCTCATGCGATGCATCTTCCTTGCACACCTGCTCAACGACCTATCGTAAATTCACGCGGCGATGTCAATACCACCTATTTTTTCGCGTCTGGCTCGTATTTCCTAAGGATAGGAGCGACCCTGCAGAAAATACCCAACACCTCATTCGCCTCCTTCGAGCCGACCTCGCGCGAAATATACGTCACCTTCGTATCGACTACTACGTTGAGAACAGGCCCGGAACCGCAACTGATGGTGGCCTTCCGCACGTCCTCCAAAAGCTCGTCTCCCTCACGTCGTTCTCCTTTGCTCTTGCATATCAAACGCAGCTATCCTCGACCCTCATCTCTTGTTTGATTGACACATGCAGATCCACTCAAGTTATCGACATCACTTTACACAACATCATTGATTTCCCTGCCCCACTCCTTGCATACCATTGCCCTACTATCCGCTACCTGAACTTCGAGTACTGCAGGCCTTGTCTGGATGTTCCCCAGCCACAATTTCCACTTCCTCTACAGTTCGACAGCCTTCCTCGATCACAAGAAGCCAGGTTCCTTGAATTATTGATCCTCAGGGGCGATGCCCTGCAGTGCACAAAGGACTTCTGCGCTGCCAATGAGCATCTGAAATGCTCCGTCCTATATCTATCGCGCCTTCAGGTCATAAGCGTTATTGGTTCTTCACCTAGGCTTCTTATATTTGCCGCAGACTGTATGCGTGCGGCGGGTGATTCGCTCAAGGAATTGTGCTGGGATGTCAGCTGCAACTCAGATTCATATGGTGGGTCTCCTTCAAGTCTGAGTTGTCAGACGAAAATTTCTCTATCCTTACTACAGAACTGACATTGACAAATACCGCGTCTCTCACTGAGAAATTTGGTCTTCCAAAAAGCGTGGAGTCCTTGCAGATCGCATTTCCCTGGCTCACCCGGAGGGCTAATATCGTGCTGAGATGGCTTGCCACAGCACTTGAACACCATTCGGGCCCCTCACAGCTTCAAGAACTCATACTCGTCATGGACACGACCTGGATTCCAGAATTCTACCATGAGTGCGACTCGGATGCACTGAATACTGCCGACAATGTGCTTGCAGGAGGGCAGTTCCCGCATTTTGAGCAGGCGTTTGTTTTTATTGAATGTGCTGCGGGAGTCAAGGTCGGAGACAAGGTGATCAGGGGAAAAATTAACAGCGTCAAAGCCGCCTTTCCCCGTCTCCATAGGCGTAAAATGCTGAGGGTTCAGTGGCTGGAGATGGAGGAGACGGGCCAATCTGGCATGACTGTTGCGTTGCGAGCACTGGACGAGGGCATCACACGTCGAGATATACACATGGCGGAGAATGAACAGTTCGTGCCAGTGTGCCATGTCATGAAGCCTCGCAGGAAGCGCGTGGAGGGCAGGGAAGATTCATCTTGATTGCGGGAAACATTACTTATGAGTATATTCATCCTTTGTGCCTCGGCGTCCTCCACGCCGCGTCACAATTTCTGTGTCGCATCTAAATATTCGCAGCCTGTTCAGAACATGTACGAAACATTAGATGCAGTGCTGTCAATCAATTTTAACCCATTGGCCAGCGGCAAAAAGATCCGGGTCCAGAAGTGAGGAATGCACGACGTCAAATTGAGCCATGTTGGAACACACATATGCGAGGGCGTATGGGAAGAGGGTGGCAGATCGGATATCCTCGTCGACGTCATTGATATCCTGCGGGAACGGGTATGCGTGCCGAAATATCATGAGGAGAAGTTCATGCGGGAGGTCCAAAATTGACGTGGTGAGTCGACGCATCCTAAGGATAATTTACTTTCGAGCGATCCTGTGTGAGTCTGTGAGAGGCCGTCGGGCGAGTCGGCGAAAGGCGAAAAGTAACGCCAATTACTCACCTTTTCAGAGAGGAACAGCCTTAAGGTTTGGGTGATCATGAAAATCCAGGATGTGGGCGATATACGTACAACGATTGTGCTAGTACAAATCGCACTGTGATATACAGAGAAGTTGTGAAAGGCCAGCCGGTGGCTGTACTCTCCTGAACCAGATTTTGATTGCCGAATTTTGCCTTTCTCTCTGCTACCACATCGGACGTTCTCCTCTCAAAAGGATGATAATAGGCGAGCTTATGGGTATAGCTTAATGTATATTCGCTCATAATGCTTTTCAGATACTCTCATGCCTGGTCCGACCTCCGTCGAAACCTGTCGAAACGCTGGCTCTTTGGATCTCTGGCCCAAAGACGCTGTCCTAATAGCTCCATGTTACACTTGTTCTTCAAGTGCCATAAACATGACGAATTAGACCAGGCATGCTTTCCGAATGCTCATCACGGGTTTCTCTACCCTTGGCACTAGCCTTCCAGCGCAAATGGTCATACATTTTCACCGGGGTCGGCTTCTTACTCGTCCGATTCTTCAAATTCGAGCTCCAATCAAGCTTGCCTTATTTCTCTGGCGAACTTGAAGGACATATGCTGCTCCCACGATCGCTCATGCGACACCAGCGGCCACAGCCTCTCGCCGACTGCAACCTCGTGGTAACCCTCACTGTGTTCCTGACCTTTCCCCTCCCCTCAAACCATCTTCCTGGCTTATGTTATCCTCACTTCCTGCTCGATCGCTCGTCAACTTTAATTTTGACTGTTCAAAGAAGACAGCCCTCTGAATCGTGTTCTTACTTGAGCAATCTCTCACAAAACTCTCAAAGTTTGCAATAATCCCCAGCAGCACAAAAGAGCATGCATGACAGGTTTCAGCGATACCAATCACTGGACAAGGTTATGTCGGTATCCGCATCCGTGGACCCCGGTAGCCAAACTCCACCGGGCGCCATTCTAGTACCGACCGGTCAAAGAGCCCCGTCCCGCAGTATAACTACTTCCCGTCGCTCAGTTGATGAAAATACACTCTCTTGCGCTCTCTGTGATGCGTACGTTTCAAGCCGCATGTCTTGTACTCCTCTGTGCCTTCATTTTCTGTGTACCAGCTGCTCCCCTCAACCTGAGAGACAGCCTTACGTCCCTCGGAATCGATGCATCATTTCCCGGTGACGCCTCCTACAAGTCCTCGAGCGCTGCCTGTGAGTTCAGAGTCAAAACCTCCACAACGACATCATACTGAAATCGCTCCAGTTAACTTGCGTTTTACATTCAAGCCCGCCGCAATTACGTACCCCAAGACTGCAAACCAGATCTCCGAAATCGTCAAGCTCGGTGCAGTGCAAAACCTGCCCGTGGTCGCGCGAAGTGGGGGTGTGAGTTTTCCTGCCAGTCCGCACGCCTGCGTATATCCATTTATTCTATTTTACAGCACAGTTATATTGCGAACGGGCTCGGTGGACGAGATGGCGCTCTCGTCGTCGATCTTCGAAACTTCAACAAGATAACGATAAACTCTTCCAAAGGAACAGCGCTCATCGAGAGCGGGAATAGACTTGGTGACGTGGCACTTGCGCTGGGCAAGGCCGGTCGTGGTTTACCTCATGGTAACTGTCCGTATGTTGGGATTGGTGGTCATGCAGGCGTGTATTCTATCGAAAGGAATTTCTCCGTTGGTGCTTACATGGCTACAGCTTATGGTGGATTCGGGTACGCGTCGCGTATGTGGGGCCTCACACTTGACACGATCGTTGCTGCAAACATTGTGCTTGCAAATGGCACGGTGGTGAGATCAACACGTCAGGACTATCCAGACCTGTTCTGGGTAAGCGCTAGGATTAATCCCATGTTGTTGGACAACAACAAGTGTGCTCATTTCACTTCGAACAGAGCTTAAGAGGTTCGGCCGGCTCATTCGGCATCACCACCTTCATCGAGGTCACGACCTTCCCCTCCCCTGCCTCAGCAACGGCCTTCCAATACGACTGGGACCTGAACGCTACCTCCGCTGCCTCAGGCCTCTCTGCCTTCCAGTCGTTCGTCCAGTCGAGCAACCTCCCGTCGCATTTCGGTGCCGTCGCCAATCTCTGGAAGGGCTCGAAACCCGACTCGCTCACCTTCTCCATTAGCGGGGCTTGGTACGCGCCTGTCCAAGCTTTGAACGCTACCTTGGCTCCCCTGCTACGTTACATGCCGAAGCCAAGGACGTCGTTCAAGACGGGTTCGTATCTTGACATCACTGCGTTCCTTTCGGATGGTTCGCTCGACACCAAATCCAAGCCGGATTCCCAGGATACGTTCTATGCAAAATCGTTGATGACACCAGAGAAATCGCCCATATCAGACACTGCCCTTCAAGCATTCACGCGTTATATGGTGGATAAAGGAAACCCTTCCCCGTTGGTGCGTAATAATCTCGTCTCGAAACTGAAAGTCCAAGGCTCATTTCTATCGTGTCATTTTGTAGCTCTGGTACGTCCAGGTTGAGCTCTATGGCGGCAAGAATTCTGCGGTCAACGCGGTACACGCGGATGAGACTGCTTTTTCCCATAGAAGCTCGACTTTTGCGATACAATTCTATGCCTCTTCTGGTTCACGGCCTTTTCCCGACAACGGACTACGTTTCATGGATGGTACGAGCTTCTACATAGTATCGTCAGTGGGCCTTACCTAAACCAACTTTCGACTGTAGATATGGTGGAAACCTTGACATCGCGTAGCCCCAAGGACTGGGACTATGGGTAGGTCGACCACCCATCGTGGTGCTAGCAGTGGATTACTGACGCATTTCCAAATTATTTGAAGGGCGTATCCGAACTATGCCGACGGTCGTCTCATCGATTGTAAGTCCTGGGCCCTAACGATGTGGAAAGTTGATTTGCTAAAGGCTCTACAGGGAAACGACGTTACTACGGCTCTCATTATGAACGACTAAGGCAGCTGAAGCAGATATATGACCCCAACGGCCTGTTTGACTTCCCGACGGCCATTGAATCCCCCGAGCACTGAAGCTCAGAAGCGTCGGCTCACTATGTTATCTGATTTATCGCGCTAGTATTAGTACTTGTGTCGATTTGTTATTTAATCAACGCCGACACTCACATAACCTGCTATCAATCCATTGGAAAGTGTTTCGAAGCGACAGTAAATAGTTGCCAAATTGGATCGCCGGTGGCTGTACCCTCCCACTTGATCACCCTGTGCCTTCTCCACCCTTTCTCTCTACAGCGCTCTCTACTTATAAGTGTCACCAACTTACGCGGCCTTTTCCTCCCAAAAGGATGATAATAGGCGAGATTATAGGCATAGTTTCGGCTGTTATCGGCGCTTAAGACTCTTTCTTACAGATCCTGACTTGCCTAGTCCAACATCGGCAGAAACGCTGCCTGAGTACTGACCAGACCTCTGACACGAAAACGCTGTCCTAATGGCTCCAATTCGAACCACATTACAGTTATTCAAGTGCTATAAGCTCGACAAACCCGCCCAGGTATGCTTATCGAACCCTTATCGTTTCGACTCACCAAATTTGCTCACAGATACACGCTCGGCTCTAGTCTTCCAGCGCAACCGGTCACATATACCTTTTCACCGTGGACGGCTTCTTCCTCATCCGACTCTTCAAACTCAAGCTCGACTCGCTTTCCTGGCGAAGGATATCTGTTGCTCATCCCACGGCCCCTCACGCGACATCAGCAGCCACAGCCTCTCTATCGAATCTCAGCATATCTCAACCTTGATCCATTTATTCCACTATCATACGTCACGCAAGTTCATCGTCTTGGTGCATGGGATGCTGAGACGCCTGAAGAATTGGTCGCGAAATTCGAGTGCGTATAACGATGAGATCGTGTGTCGAAACTGAACGCATACTGATTGTCATTGCAATAGACTCTCGCTCAACCAGAAACGAGCCATACTCAAATTCGAGGATACTTACCAGCAGCTCTCCAACGTTCTTTCCCCCATAGACGGATCCTCCGTAAGTCCTCGATTCATCTTGTATTGGCTCTGCTAATGGTCTCCACAACAGCGTCACTGGACTTGGAAATACAACTCGATCAACCTACGGTGGGATTGCCGCGCAAATATCGATGACGGCTCACCGATGTGCATCGTGCGTATCTTTTCTCTCCCCCCTGAGTTAGGTACATGTCACTCATTGCAAAGGAAGTGTTACATCAACCTTGCGGACCAGCAACTGGCGTCCTTTGTACCACCTTCGCCGACAGGATCGCCGCCAATGCCGCCTGCGATTCTGACTGTATTTCCGAACGGCCACGTTGACGATTTGCTCGACCACATAGTCGTCAGCGCGCTGGTCGTCGAGCGCAAACTAACCACGTATATGATGTAGGCTCGATTGCGTGGGGTCAGGAGGCGGTTCGGAGCACTTCTCTGCGGGGATGATGGAGGAGTTCTTTGAATTCTGGGAGTACCAGGTATGTCTCAATCTCCTCGTCTGTTGTGACTCTGATCCCACTCTAAACG
>JABCKV010000407.1:1310-12195 GCA_018282005.1 Asterophora parasitica | reverse complement strand
GCCGGCATTGTAACTAGTGCTGCTAGTAGTACTGTCTACGAGATGTCCTCATGGCATGATCAATAGGAAGTACGGTCCAAAGAGACGAAATGTTGACCTTCCTATATGTATTATTGATTCATCAGAGATTCAGTGTCTTCTTCGTTCGCCGCGCGCGGCGCCCCTCGGAATCCAGTTGTCCATCGAGCGCAGTTGCCTCCGCCACGACCACAACCCCGATCACGGTACGCCTCCACGTCAGCGAACCAGACTGACCACCCCCAATGCCACGTCACCCATCCAAACTTCACGAAGGCATGCCCTGCTTGCCGCCCCAAACGACACACACGCACCACGTCACCAGAACCAAATAGAGCGAGAAAGCGCAGTAAGACCGCCCTGGCACGCACGAAGATGCCACGACGGCACATACCCGCAAACGCGTTCAGATAAGGCACTGCGCGGCGTGAACACACCTCGATACTACATCGCTGGCACGGCCATCCGTGGCATGCCCTTGTCCAGCTCATGGCACCGCATTCGTTTATGTAGAAGACGTCGCATCCATCGTAAGACAGGCAAGGCGATGATGCTGCGAGATCAGTTGCACGAAACCTAAGCCGGTTGAGTCGACTTCACGCAGCCTTCTATTTCCTCGTAGTGCGCGTAGCCGAATAGGATGCGTAGGCGTGTAGTGCGATGAAGCGACGAGTAGAATCGAATACGAAGATATCCAATCGACCCAGAGAACTAGAGAAAATACAGAGCTCAAGCTTTATGGAAAGTCGGCGTAGTGGCAAAGAACGCCTGCACTCCTCGGATCGGACGAGCAGCCCTCCGAATCCCTGTGCACCGTCAGACGACCGTCTTCGTCACGCGTTCAGAGTGAGTAAGTAGTCTCACTAAACTTTCCAGATCCAGATCCCTCGAGTCGAACGGGGAGAACGGGGGTTGATGCCAATGCGTCTGAGGCCACGGTAACGCGCAATGAACGACAAGGCAGTACTTCGGAAGACATCAATAGAGTGTGAAGCGTGGTCTCAAGGTAACGAAGAGACCGCAAATCGTAGCGCAAGAAACTGGAAAACAAGCGTCAATTCCGACGTGCCCTAGATCGAGCTTGATGTTCTCCATATTATCCCAGGGACGCATGAGAGGTATCGATGAAGACTCGGGTAGCTATGGCGCAACCAAGGACTCCCAGTATCGACGTCGGGAGCAAACTTGGTGTTACTATCATTTGCCATCGGCCCATCAGGCTGAACTCCTGGAGCAAACGGCCCACAACACCTCTCTTCTCTTTCTGCCTCCATGTCGTCGCGCGTCAACTTCAAGGCTCGCTCCAGCTTCACTAGAACTATCAGCATATAGCTGCATAACGTGAGTGTCGTCTATCGCTCTCCTTACTCGTGTCTTCAAGATTCTGACAGTTCGCAGTCTATCATTATGAACGTCTTTCGAAGACAGGATTTTGCTCGAGAGAGTAGATGGAATCAGGTGCGCGTATGAAGTATAATCTTATTCCTAACGTCCTTATGCTTACAGACTCCACCAGTTTACCTACCATTCCAATTTCCTAGGGTCGTCTGAGCGCTGATCTCTTCAAGAGCGCATGAGGCCAACAACCACCCCTTCTCGAGGCCCGGCTATCGTGCTCAAGACACACCAGCACTGACGAGTCCGCTCACACGCGTGGCATATCCGCACCAATAATGCGTACGCGCCAGGATCAGAAGCGGTCGTTAACGTTCGTGTCAGTATTTCAGAATCGTAGGCGGCGGCTGGCGTAGGGTATGTCTCTCCGCCATCTCAATCCCACCCTCCTCACTCTTCCTCCTCCAGCACACACAGTCTCGTAGCCTTCGCTGGTGGTGCTACGTCAATGACATCATCAGAGTAGTCGTCGCCGCTCGTAACCCGAGCCCAATGGCCTGATCGATACATCGAGTGTCGCCACGACATCCAGCGGCACCCGCGACCGTTCCCTCGCCCCCTGATACGGGACATTCACGCGCGCGCGTACACGCGACCATAAGCTCACTCTCTCAACAACAGTGGTGGACGTTCCACACTACCATCACACTCAAATTCCCGCCAAATCTGCAGGATCGGAGAGGGCATGCGGCTGAATATGGACGGCCTCAGCATTTTCGAGTTTTGTTGAGCAACTGTGCGGAGGGATAGGGTGTATTGGCAGGGCAGGGACAGAAACCAATGGTCGAAGAGATCGAAGCCCGAGTACTAGTCCGTGAGCGCGATTTCGACACCGCCCGCGTGCGCATACACTAACGCACGCATATGGCCAGACTCTGGCGATCTAGCTCCACAAGTTTGCCCAGCTCTCCAGCACTCCTTTCACAGCCGATTTAACTTGAGCATCTCGCCCTCAGAGGCACGTGGTGTGGGACACGGCAGCGAAGGCGCGGTCGGGATCGACGAGGTGCGCGTCTGGCTCGGTGAGCGGAGGGTATACATCGGCAACTGGTGAGCCATGCGAGGCGGGTTTCTGTGTATCAGGTGGAGCGGGTGCTTGTGAATGGGAAGGGTTCGACGAATGAGCAGTAGGCTTTTTCTGCTCAGCCACGCACAAGACGATCAAACGCCGTCGCACAAGAGGTTCAATGTCCCTTTTCCATCGTCTATTCTCACAAAAGACGCTCCTGCGCCATATATTAGTACTCGGTGGCCCTTTGCAAACCCAAGACGCATAACTGGATTCAGATCGTTGGCGCTGTTCCACATCTCGTGCGCACGCTCTCATTGCTCGCACACGCACACATACATTGCCTCGCATTCTTATCAATATGGTGGATAGTCGTGTTGGGAGTCACAAAGGGCATCGATTACACGGATTGGGAGACGGATGAGCGGGATGCACGTTTGCTGAGGACACGGCCCGTAGCTGTCCGACGTTGTCACGCAGGCCTGCGTGCGCAGGCATTCTGGTATGTTCAGATGGTACTTTTACTACTCTACCCGTGCTCACTTGCTTCGTTTTTTCTTGTCTCTAAGCCGTGGCATTGTCACGCAATACTTGCTTTCTCTGGTCCGACTTTGCTGCGTATTCGGTAAGCGCTTGTTCCGCCCATACCTGCGCATATATACTGATAGAGCATCCAGGACGTTGAATATCATGTTCGATGGACGCATCGCGAACGTTGGAAGGTTGGACGGGCGGCATGGACATGACGAGGATCAAGGATTAGCAATCTAGTATGTTTCTACTACGCTTGACAGTCCGTGGTCACAGAGCTGACTGCCATGGTCTGTCCTCTAGTCTACCGGAGGTGGTCTCCCCGTCAGACGTCGCTAGATCCCAAATGATAGTCTCAATCTCTTACTGCTGACCTCGCCCCATTGCAAACGCACATGCTGTACTTGGCCGTTTCCGTTTCACACCATCTATGCCGCACGTACCCGTATGCTCGGGATGTCATGTTGAGTGGCGATGGACATGGATGGAGACCAGTTGATGTGAATACGATGAATTAAGGTTCCCCATAAAGAGCAAGCGCTGTCGTTGGGGCCGCAGCTCGTTCTTTGTTGTCCGCGCATGTACGGACGTCGTTCAGCCCCATACGCCCAGCTCTCGCTGCCTCCACGTCGCCCTGCGACCCCACCTCCGTCACTGTCCGCGACTCCGCTTCGTCCCATCTCGTCGCATCTATGGGCCCTTGTACACGCTCTCAATCGCCTCCGCGCACCCAAAACAACAACCCACTCACCACCACAGCAACAATCCCCCACCAGGACTTTCAGGCTGCGGCTCGCACCCACCATGCAAGCTCTCGATGTCTGCGCCCGATGCCAGAGGTTCGGGGTTTGACCACATTTCGTGCGCCGCAGCGTTTCCTGGATGCTTGGGAAGAATGACTGTGTGCATTAGATGGGGGAGATGGGGAGCGAGGGAGAAGATGGGGCAATCACTGGACAGAGACGGATATTGAGACACAGATTGACATTGGAGCGGGGAGAAGAGTGGGGGCAGGGGAAGACAGTGCAAGCATTTGTCCGCGTTCCTCGTCAAATATGACGTCAACGTACGTCTGCGCGGCGTGCGCGGTACAGAGGACCTGGATAAATTTGAAAGGCGCAATTTTAACTAACGGGAACCCCCAACTTGGTCCCTGTATCCCACTTCCGAACCACTGCGGCATGCCTTCCTTCGTGCGTCTCTTGACGCTCGCCCTGTTTGCAATCACGGAAAGTGGTAAGTAAGTCTTTTGACTCTTTAGCGACCGCGTACCAAGAACCCGACTGACCTGGATGCAATTTAGCTGCCGCCGTTGACGGCAAAGTCCTTGATGTCGGTATCAGCGCCCAGACGGGTGATCGCGTCGCCGGGGGTCCCAATCTCGCAGAACGCGCTCCGATATTTCGCCAGGAGTTTGCGGGCACTGGCACGGGAGTGGATGACCGCGATGGATCGATCGTGGGCAACGCGTACCTGACCTACACCGTCCTGAACAACGCGACGTACGACGTCACCGGGTGCATAAACTTTTGCAATAGCGTCAACAGATGTGGTGGGCTCCTCTCTCCTACCTCGTCCCTCCCCTTTTCCTCCTCCGATTATCCATACACGCGCTGACGACCCCACTCCCAGTCTTCGTGAACCTCTACTACGAGTTCAACAATTACCTTCTCGACTTCGTCTTCCCCGAGAAGTCGAACCTCAAGTGCGACTTGTACGGAAAGGTGCACAGGGCCTTCGAGAAGACGAACCTCGGTGGGCAGCAATCCATTCCGCCTCCCGCGGGCCTCACATACATCCAGAACTCCAGTGGATGGACAAGGTATACCGGCTAAGCCTGGGAGTGGGGAACCGATACAGGTTGCGTGAGTGTGTTGTCGATTTTCTTGAGCGAGCACACGTTAGAGTTATTATTTTCACTCCGATGACTCTTAGGGTCGATGACAAGTATGAGGCTATAGCCTGTGAGCTCTTTGAGTTGCGTGGGGCCCTGATGGCGCTCAAGGGCTGCAAAAACTTAAAGCCATCCCAAGGCCTTACTAAATGAGGCAATGTACGAACGAGGCTCTCCGCTTCGAGTGTGATACTCACCCGTGGTCTCGTCGACAGCTGCGGTTCATCCCTTGGCTTCTCCTCGACGACATCGACTCATATAAGAAGAACTATCGCACTCTAGTCTCTGCTGGGAGCGTGTGCGAGCGGGGAGATGCTGGAGATGGCGAGTGCGATGGAGATGCTGAGAGTGTCTTCATCCTCCTCCTCGTCGTGGCACTGTTGCCCGACCGTCTCCAAATCCTCCCCCAGGCCTCGCGAGGCCTCCATAGTATTAGTATTAGTAAGCACTCCTATTCTTCTGACGCGATCACATGAGTCAATGTTATAAGATTTGGACGCGTTCTCGCTTTTTGCGCACCTACGTCTTGTGCTTTTACCCCCATCATCACATCTACAACTAGCCCTATAAACATCCCACTACCCCCACATCTGCCTAAAATGTTCTCCTTCTTCCGTCGCTCTGCACCTTCCGAGTCCCCTTCCGCCGCCCCTATGCAGCACTGGCACCACCCCTCCGCCGTTCCCGCTGCCCCTATTCTGATCACGCGTCCCGCGGAGCTCTCCGAGGCGCGAGTCCACTGGTGGAATGAGGATACTACTCATGTAGCGGGCGATGCCATCTCGACCGTTGCACCATATCACCTCCCAGCTTGCGGGTTCTTCGAGCCATCAGCCTCCTTTCGATCTGCTCAATCCGACGACATTCCCTGGATCACCCTGACTGGACCAAGCGATAGCATCAACGACATCTCTGCGCTCACATCAGTCGTCATCGCAGGTCCACCCCGGCGTCGCCAAGCCCCTCTTAAGCGTGTGCGGACGATAAATCGTGAGGCTGGCGAGGCCATCCGCAAGAAGAGGAAAATCGAGAAGGATATCTCCCCTGCCGAACTTCTTCGAGGCCTCGGAATGACGCTCTCCAGTCGCCCATCGCCGGCATCTGCGAAAAGGGAGAGGAGGAAGAAGCGTCGCCTCACTCTTCACAAAGTCGAGAATTGGCTCACGACCATGAACGACACCCTCAATCTCGACAGTTATAGCTATTGAACGTCGCTGGCGATGTTCTGTAGCTCTTCGCCGTTGTCGACACCTACCACTTGGACTGTACTTGGACCTGGGACCTTTGACTTTTTCTCCGTCGCCTGGACTATACTTGGACTTTCATTCCGTCGCGTGGACTATACTTGGAGCTTCGTGTGGCACTTGTCTTACTTGGACCTTACTGGACGTAGTACATGGACCGTAGCGTAGTACATGGGCCGTAGATAGTCACCCGTATGAAAGCTAACCTCCCCCACAGACCTCAAACCCGTGCCCCCCCTCCTCTGCCCCTCCCCTCGAATGCCGAACGCGCCCCTTGCCCCTGCCCCCTCAAGCCGCCCGCCCCGGTTACCGCTTGGAAGGCTTGACGTCTGCGAAGGAACCCTCATGAAAAAAGGACAGTCAATCCCACCTTTCTTCAATTTATAGCCGCAATTTCTTACGCGCCGATTCTAGTTTTATAGGTTTCCCAGCCGGTACGACCCGCCTCAAGCATTGCCGACGATCTCAAGACCACCCCCAAGACCTGCCCCTCTTCGCATAGTACTACCTCAGGCTGCTCGCAACATATCGTGCCCTCCTCCCCACGCGCTTCGCTCCGATGCTCTCGAACGAACGAACGAATGAACGAACGCACCCCTCGCCCCTCGCCCCTGCCCCCTCCTAATATGAGCTCCCACGGAGAGTGTCCGAATCTGTGAATGAACCCTCATGGAAAAAGGACAGTCGATCCCATCCTTCTTGTAGCCGCAATGACTTACGCTTCGCCTATGCGGCTTTCTCTTCAGTCGTCCCCGCTTAAGGCCCTTCCAGTGACGATCTCTTCGCCCCCTGTGCCCCTCCTCCCCTCGCCCTTCGCCGCCGCTGCCCTCGAACGAACGAACGAATGCGCCCCTCGGAGAGAGTCCGAATCTGCGAAGGAACCTTCATGGAAAAAGGGCAGTCGATCCCATTCTTCTTGTAGCTGCAACGACTTATGCGTTCCCCTATGCGGCTTTTTCTACAGCCCCCCAGCCTCAAGCCCTGCCCCCGACGATCTCAATCCCCGTGCCCCTCCTCCACGATGCCCTTGAACGAACGAACGAGCCCCTTGCCCCTCGAACCCCTCAACCAACCCCCTCACATCTGCAAAGTAACACTCACGGAAAAAGGACAGTTGATCTCATCCAATGCTTTTCGGATACTTACTGACCGTTTCCTGTCAACGTTTGCGCCGTGGATCTTGGTCCCGACGATCTCAGCTCTTCTCTTATGTCAAGACCCGCCCCTTCTTTTGTAAGCATGCGTTGTCGTAGAGGCCTTCCTCAAGCTACTCGCCCTCTCCCAATGCCCGAAGGAACGAAAAGACGAACGCGCCCCGAGTTGCGCCTGCCACGCTTTTTTTCTGTATTTTACCCAGTGCACCCTACCCTACGACGACCTCGATACCTTTTTCCTCCAACTAAAGACCGCCTGGACCCGCCACCTATCCGAAGCCAACATACGCACTTACATCGCCATTCGTCACCCTATCGTACCTGAGGCCTGAATAATCACATTTTATATATCTTCAAATGGGATGCCTTGCTCCGAAAAGCAATCCTTGCTCTCCCCGCTCTACACGACCAGACACGACCTCGACTTCAAGACTTTCCAAGATCCCTTAACCATTCCACATCACACAAGGCTTTCGTGCTTGCTTACGATGAAGCAAATCTCCGAGAATCAAGATCCTCTACGCCAACGACGGCGTGGAATTGCGCTCGATCCAATACGACATCCCCTGACATCCCGGTGCGTTCAACTCTCTTTTCCCATGCCACTTCGCTCATATGACCGTTGCAGCTACTAGCGCCTGACTCGGACAGCATCGATTGACGGAGGAGGCTCACAGGATATTGGGGTCGCCGCATGTCACCGTCAAACGTCCGCTCACTGTCGCCTGACACCGACCATCGCCGCCTCGCATATTCGACGTGCAACTCCTTCAGTATACGATGCCGCTCGACTTCCATGAGCGTAAGCGTCGTAGCGCACATGCCCTCCGAACTCACACCTGGGATCAGGATAGCGAGTGCTGAGGAATTCCATGCATATACTTACGCCGGCGGTCGAGACACGGATGCGGTAAGTGTTTGCATTTTGTCATTGCTGTTCAAATGTACTAAAAAGACTGTGTGCTGGTTCAGGGCGTCGACAAGTTTGAAGATTCTGCCGGGGTATGCACGAACCTGGGTATGTGCCCCTACAATCACGATGTACGCCATTTTGAGATCCTCATGCGGCGCTAGACCGACAGTGTTACGGCTAGGCTGCATCACCTTCACGGACATGGATACAATGGGTACTGGATATACGGCGGGACAGCTGCGAAGACAAGGTATGTACAAGACACACCTTGATTCTTTGTGAGGTCCATTTTCTGCGAAGCCTCACAACTCTCTGCGGCGTCAGTGTCTTCAGCACTTCCTGAAGCCATCGCGAATCACATGGATCGAGAAGATAAAGGACCAAGCATCGAGGATTGAGAATCGAAGAACGGGGGATTTGGGCACTGATATCAACACTACTGCCCCGACGCGAACGTCGACGTCACAACGCCAATCCAGGCCAATCCACGGATTATCGGATATCTTTCCATCGCATTCGGTGAGTGGGGGATATATATCCAAATCTACACTCTTTCAATTATTTGAATAGTGTCCGAGCGCATACGAGCACGGTCGTGAAATCTGGAATGGGCGTCGTTTGACAAGATGTCGAAGCTCGGCTTCAAAGGCTTCATGAGTCATCAGATCCCTGGTGCTCGCCGTTGACTTGACCTCCATTCTTGATAAACTCAACACATCGTGTAGGACAACCGCGCCCTCGGCCTTCCTTCTGAAAGTCCAACGCCACATTTTATACCCCCAAGCGACCTGCTGTCTCGCGGGCAGGCTTTCAATCTCCCACACATTTACTGCTGCACTTCAACAACGCCTGGATAATGACCCAAGCAGCATAGACATCGAGAACGTCGAGGATGGTGCGGAGCAGTATGATGAAATGGTTCGTTTTTAGCTGCCCCTACATTTGCGGTTCTCAACTTGACTCGGTTTTTCATGCAGAATCTCGGGCTTGGCTGGTTCGAGCAACAAAGAGCTGAGGCTATGAGCGACGAATCCGATTCTTCCGTGGACTCAGAGTCGGACTCAGATTTTGATTCATCCGAGGAGTCTTCATCGGACGGCCAGTGGTAGCGGTGGCGCACGATCTTAGCGTACTTGTTGATCCGCGATAAGTCGGTCAGCTCATCAACTGGGCGACGACATAGTAGTCGCTTCCTTTGGCGCTCATCACTAGACAGAGCTTGCTTTGCTGAAACATTCGACCTTCGCCGACCGAATTTCCGCGCGGTGTACCTTCCATGACTGATCGACAGGCCAATTGATGCATCATTGTATGAACATCTAGACTACAGATGTGTGTTTAGTTACACTTACAATCAGTGGGAGCCTCATTGAAGATGCAATTAGACCAGGCTGGTAAGTTAAATATAAGTCGCTTCACTTGCAGCTAAATTACAACTATGCGGTCACTGATCTTTCAGCCTGCCCTTGTCTTGTCCTTTGTGGCCATTGACGGACGGAACACAAAAGCACGAGGCCAAGAAATCCCGCGCTTCTGTGAGAAGCGATCTTCTCCTATAAAACCCGTCTGTATATATGGCTCCGTATTTTCTGATAAAATACGCATTATAATCGGAAAGAACTGCAGGTTTGTCACATTGGTATTAGAGGTCGTTTGGGAGTATAAAGTCGTTTACGCACATGCAATTATCATGACAGGGCATGGAATACCCTCAGCGTCACACAGACACATCCGCATTTCGTTGTTAGGGGCAATTTCCTTTGTCCTCCTCATCTTGAACGGATAGCTGAGGGGCGCAAAGCCTCCTACGTACAAATATACAGGCGGGTTAGGACACTTGGCCTGAAATAAATGAGTAAGGAGATGCTGGGAACGTGCACAACTTTCAAAAAGCTCACGGCATAGTCCTCCTCCATGTCAAGAGGTAGCCTTGATAGATCCAATGAGCCATCGATCAAGTTGAGGTCAATGTGAATGATGTTGTCGCCTTTGTAAGGAGCGCCTTCATCCCGAATCTGGCGCATAAGAATGCTATGACAAGGACATATCATAAGGTAACCGATACTAAAAAGTAAAAGATTCCGAACTCACCGGCGTCGCGTCGGAATTGGCCATGGGCTTTGACGAGGCAGATTATTCATTTCCTCGCGCACAGCGTCCTCCAATTGGCCTACGCGTCGCCCCATCAGTCCTTCGCAATCGGACTTCCCTACAGTACGATGAATAATGCAACACAATATCAAATGTGAACACCGTACTAATGAGACACGGGTGTACTGCCAACATAATCAAGACAGAATGGCAGTTGGTGAGCGGGAATTCGGTCACTGATTATGACATCCAGTATACGGGCATCGCTTTCTCTGCAAACCTAGAACAGTTTCTTTTTATTGACTTGGTACATCAGCTTTTGCGTAGGACGTATCAAGTATGCTGCGTCGCCGAGCCCGCAACGAGACAGGTCCAATGACCCGTCGACCTCCCGCTTCGCTTCAACTGATCGAAGAATGTTCATTTTTGCAGTTCTTGTGAAGGGGTCCTTGATTTGGCAGATGAGGATCCTTTCGATTCCGCAATTTAAGCAAAAGCAAAGTGCAGTAATGGATGAAGGAATACATACGACATGATGATGGCCAATTGATGACTGACACAGTTAACTCTTCTTGAGATAAGAAGGCAAGAAGAAGGCCTGGGAACTTTGAAATAGGGGGAAACAGCAAGACTGCC
>JABCKV010000406.1:0-12214 GCA_018282005.1 Asterophora parasitica | reverse complement strand
CGGGATGATGTATTCGAAAACGTGGAATTCCCAATTGGGATGGAGGAGGCGAAGGAAATACGCGTCAAGCTCATGAAAGAGCGGTCGGCACATGCCAAGAGCGATGACAAGGCGTTCACCAGGCAAACGTTCTCACTCTGTGAGCACTGAACGCACTGCCAACTCGCGCGACTTCGATGCATGCTTTGTCGAGACCGATGCCGACTTCCCAGGGATAGTCTTTTTTTGTCTTCCGTATTCCAGGCCCGTGTGTCCTCATTTATTGCTTGGTCTCCGTGTTGCCATTGGTGGCCAGGAGATGCCGATCGCTCCGAGGCGAAATCCAAGACCACCTTGATTCGATTGCTTGGGGGCTGCCTGTCCCCTTTTTGTTTTTCTGTCTGTGTGTCAACGCCCTTTGACTGAATCCCCTCACTATCCCTTCAAACATTCCGACTGTAACTTTGTATGTAAACCGCAATTCAAATATGGTGACCTGTGGTAAATTCATACTTGACTGTGAATCTTCGTTCATACAATCAGGTCTAGGTCTCCATCACCTTGACGTGAGTTTATTTATTTAAAAAATTCTCGGGTTGTGCTCGCAGCCAATCGATAAGTTCCAAAAACGATATGGCGTTTGGACACAAAGTGGCGTCGTCACTTTGATGGCCAGTCGGCTTTCGGAACATCTACATCACTTCAGGTTGCAGCCTTGCGTGAACCTGTTCCACTTCTGGTGCTAAGGGCGACGTTAGTTCCCTCCAATGGTGGAAAAGGGGGCAATCCAGCCCATTGACAAGACCTCTATCCACCGGATCACGTCAGGCCAGGTGGTGATTGACCTTCAAACCGCGGTCAAGGAGCTTGTTGAGAACAGTTTAGATGCTGGAGCAACGAATATCGGTTAGCTCAGTTCTATCTTGGAGTATTTCACTATCTGACGCGTCAGGTAGAGGTCCGTTTCAAGCAACACGGGCTACGGACAATTGAAGTAGTCGACAATGGCAGCGGTATTCTGGAGCAATACCACGACAGCATAGGTGAGTACTTGGGGTTTTTTACGCGCGTTTCTGGATGCTTATTGGAGTCTTCTCCAGCGTTAAAGCACCACACATCGAAATTATCGTCGTTTTCGGACCTTGCAACAGTACGGACGTTCGGCTTTCGAGGGGAGGCACTGTCATCGTTATGTGCACTTTCAGAGTCACTTGTCGTCACTACGGCCACCGAGCCGCCGATGGGTATATCTCTAGAGATGGAGTCGAGTGGAAAGGTTGGAGAGCGGACTAAAGTTGCCAGGCAGGTGTGTCACGACGGTCATTGAATGACGATGGTCTTATTCCCCCCGCAGCGCGGAACAACCGTCACGTTAACGAACCTCTTCTCGCCTCTCGCTGTCCGAAGGAAGGAGTTCGAACGCAACTTCAAGCGTGAATTCGGGAAGGCCCTTGCTCTCTTGAACGCGTACGCCCTGGGTCCCTGCTGCACGGGCGGGGCAGGCGTCCGGCTCACCGTCTCCAATCAGCTCGACAAAGGGTGTGTCTTATCTCCTTATTCATGATGCACAGGTCAATTGACCGCACTGTAAGCCAGAAGAGCGTACAACTTCGCACGTCAGGTGCTTCGTCCACCAGAGCCTCGGTTTCTGCGCTATGGGGACCGAAAGCGCTTGATAACCTTGTCGACCTAGACTTGACACTTGAAGTAGAAAGGGATAAGACGTCGTTGCGACGGCTCCAAAGGTGAGGCTGTGAACCTGACGAGACGATCTTGGTCCTAAATTGCCCGTAGCCACACCAGTGTGGACGCGGGTCCCGTCGATGTCGCCGTCAGAGGGCTTATCTCAAAGTTCTCTGTCGCGGGAGGACGGACGGGTACGGATCGCCAGTTTTTCTACGTCAATGGGCGACCTTGCAACTTGCCCAAGGTACGATGAGAACCTTCCAAAGGATGGGCGTACAACGACAGTCACCACACAGATACAGAAGGCCTTCAACGAAGTCTACCGCTCCTTCAATGCAAATCAGGCGCCATTCATCATTGCCGATTTCATGCTTCCCACTGGTATGTCGACTTTCTAGTGCGCACACAACCATGCCGATCCCTCAATACAGACTCGTGCGACGTCAATGTCAGCCCCGACAAGCGGACAATCTTCCTACACAGCGAAGATAACCTTATCGCCCAGCTCAAGGTATAGCGACTTTGCAAAGAATATCTATATGAGATTTAATGACAGAATATCTGTACAGGTTGCTCTCGAAGAGGCGTTCGCCCCATCACGGTCCACCTACGATGTTGGGCACTCGCAAAGTCAAATCCTGACACAGACCACCCTCCCTACACCCAGCAGCCGCCCCCCAGCACACAAGAGGATGCGTTCCGAACCCCAAAAGGTTACCGATTTCGACGAAGATCAACCGGGTCCCAGCAAGAGGCGTGCTATAAATCCACCTTCCGCACCAGCACACGATCAGCTGCCCGATGACGAGGAAGAAGACCACCTTCCCTCAATCCCGCCCATGGTGGACTCGGACAGATCGCTAGATAGACCAGCCCTCCCCACTTCTCCGACCGTCTCCCAGGTCGTCCACGCCTATACGACGAAGTTTGGTAGCACGAGTGGAGATCGTCCGTCGTCCCCGCCCTCGCCAGCCCCATCCTCTCCCCCCTTCCTGCCTGGGCCACCTCAGAGCGATCGATCGCCTACCGTGACTCAGATGGTGGACGCCCGCTCAACCCGTCCAAGTGATGCCATGGATGTCGATCTTGAGGACCGATCTCACCATGATGATGGTATTATGTCGGCAGCGCCCCCCGAGCGCGACGAGGCGGTGGTGCTCGACACAAGCAGAGCAGTATGGAGCCAATCAGTGCATTCCGGGAAAGTCAGTGGGAAAGAGGAAGGCTCGACGAAGACGGGTGGGAAGTCTGGGACATCGTCTGGTGGTACACTCGGTGCAAGCAAGACGGCGAAGACGAAGACGGCATCCAAGGAAGCGCGAGCTGAACTAAGGACCAAGCTTGTGGGCTTTGCAAGGACTGGGAGCCAAGTTCAAGTTCAAGCCTCCCAGACCGTGGAGGAGGAGGAGGAGGAGGAGGAGGAGGAAGACCAGGTTGATATGGAAGACCAAGATGATATGGAAGACCAAGATGATATGGAAGACCGGGAGGATGAGGAACAGGAGGAGGAACAGGAGGATCAAAATGAGGAGGACAACAACGACGAAACCCTGGTTAGAGGCTCTGAAGAAGAGGATGAGAACGGGCTGGGATCCACCACTGAACGCCCACCAGCGGAGCAGGTTTCGAGGAAGGAAAGCAATCGCTCGCGATATACACCTATCAACGTCGACGAAGAAATCGGACAGATTTCATCTAACGCCATCGACCTCACCTCGGACGACGATATGGACGATTCTCATCTCACCCCCATTTTTAAAGATACCTCGTCAGTACTACGACATGAGGAGACCGTTCATCATCCAGAGATTATCCGCAGCTCGGACAACGCTTCGAGAGATGTGACTCTGCGCTTCGATTTGTCCCGCATCTCCGATACCTGGCGGCGCTTGCACGTTGATATCACTTCAACTTTCGATATCGAGCCTACCTCTTTGCCAAGGGTTCCTTCTGACGCTGGCGTCTCCAATACGGAGAACGACGAGCGCGCTGCAGATGCGCTTGCTCGGGTCATAGACAAGAAGGACTTCGCGGAGATGGAGATCATCGGACAGTTTAACCTCGGGTTCATCGTGACGCGCAGGCGGAAGGTGATTGGGGAAGAACGTGATGCAGCGATGATGGATGATTTGTTCATTGTGGACCAGCATGCTGCGGACGAGAAGTACAACTTTGAGACGCTCCAGCAGACGACAAATATCAAGTCGCAGAAGCTTTTTAAGTGAGTTCGAATGCTTTGAAAGCCTGATATAATACTAACAGTATCTATGAAGGCCTCGATTAATGGAACTGACAGCCTCTGATGAGCTGCTGGCCATAGAGAACATGGACATCCTGCGACAAAACGGCTTTGAGGTGGAGGAGCTTGACGAGGACCAATCTCGCCAGGGAGCGAGACTGCAATTGACGGCGCAACCAGTCAGTAAGAGCACTGTCTTTGACATGAAAGGTCCGCTTCGTTTTATCGCTATGTTGCCTCCAGTTGAGCTGACACCATGAGCAGATCTAGAAGAGCTCATTCATCTAATGAGAGATCGCCCAACAGGGCAGATGGTCCGTTGCTCCAAGGCGCGGTCAATGTTCGCGATGAGGGCATGCAGGAAGAGTGTCATGGTGGGTATGCCGCTAAACAGGCAGCAGATGACGATGGTGAGCTGCAACGTGTGTCCTTGCTTCGGTGCATTTACTGACTTTCCGCGGCTCTTCGTCTAGGTCGTGCAACATATGGGCACAATGGTCCAGCCGTGGAACTGTCCTCACGGGCGCCCTACAATGCGACATATGCTCGACCTGGTTACTTTCAAGCCGGGTGTGAATTCGCGTCCACAAAGGGAGATAGATTGGTCTGCTTTGGGCAAGTAGGGCCGAGCGATGTGTGGATTTAACTGAGGGTGTTAAATGTGTCACTTTCTACTGAGGTTTGCGCAGGATACTACTTACCTATCTACTAGCTATATACAGTACGTGGATAAATGGTCGCACCTGCCATACATTCATCCGCAGAGTACATACACAATACGTTGAACGCTTTGCTGACATTTGTGATCGGAGTTGTCCTTGTTAGCGTTTTGCAATTGCCCATATGGTTCAACAACAATTCTCTTCCTGGGTTCGTGGAAGGCTGTGCCACTTGTGGCACCCACGCAAAGGCCTTGAGGCCTTATTCTTCTCTACTTGGATTTAGTCTCGAGAGAGGCCCTCGCAAGTTTTTCTGGTCACAACAATTTGAAGGCCAAGCCTAGGACAGGTCCAGGCAATCAGGCTACTACATATAGCGCCCTCAATCTCTCGTTGCACAGCGCTTTCTACGAAATCGGTATCGTTGTACATCCTCCATCTCCATCGATCATGGCTGCGGTAGCCGTTGAGAATTGGCGCCAACCTCATCACTTTGCCCCGATGGGTTCACACTTTTACCCTGTTCATCCTCAGTTGACTCCAGACTTTAACATACCGCCACACAACGAGAGGGAAATGTCCCGGGACTTCCTTATTACTGTCCTCAACTTTTTCGCCTCACTTCTGCCCTTGTACTTCGGCAACCACCAGCTGCGTCTGGTGGTCCACGGCGGAGCATGCATGCTTTTACACCCAAGTCTCGCTCAGCTCGCGAACGATCAGCACTATCTCGCTGCGAGCTCTCCAGCCAACTCGCCACACAACGTACTTCCGCGTCGGACGTCTACCCGCGATGTAGATTACATCCGCCGGATGTTTGTCGCCGATTGCAAGGACATGGGCATCAACAACGTCACGGAGAGAATCAAGCATTGCATATGGCTCACGGCGCAGCACTTCGAACTTGGTGCAGACTGGATGAACAGCGATGCAGACGTTGCGTTGCCCATGTCTGTCGGGTGAGTGTCCATTGTATGATATTCAAGCCTCACTTCCTCACCATGATTCAACTTCCTAAGTGCGGACGGGGAGACCTGCGATCCTATATATCGGGCCGCCCTCGACCCGAATAACATCCATCGGTTCACTGTCTTCACCTCATCCAACCACAAGTTGACCCTTGTCAGTGTCCCTCCAGTCTGGTCGGTCATCCTGAAGCTGGTGAGGTACACGAAACACGATCCTGGAGATATATGCATATTGTTGAGGCAAGTGGTGGCACGTTCGAAAGCATGAGATATTGGACTCATTTCGATCCAGGAACGGAGTGAACGTGACCAACTGCCAATGGACACCGGAAAGGCTCGAGGACTGGCTTAGAAAAGAAGCGGCTGCGATGTCCTACCACTGGGTGACGGACACTCAGAGCCAAGTGCTCCGGGCGCGCATTGAACACGCCATCCAGATGGTCACGAACTGGGATTTTGCGAGCGCGCAAGGTCCTGTCATTCCTGTGCCTCCTAACGACCGAGGTGACGTCGGCCGACCAGAATTTTTGGCCCAATCGTCCCCTCCCGCACGGCACATTGAGCAACATCCTACCACATGGAGTATGCCCCCTCCTGACCATCGCGCACCTCTTGGCCAGGATTCGAGTCTTGAGTCGCACGACAGATGGCTGGAACCGCGTACACGATCGCGACCTCGCCGCTCAGGTGCGGGGGCCCATGCCGAGGCGCACACACAACTGGATGCCGACGTAGAGAGAGCTGACCGCGAGTTGGCATGGTCTCGTAGGACGGATGGGAAGACGGAAAGGAGGGGCCGTGATAAGGACCGGTCCAGAGCCCGACTAAAGGACCGAAACTCGAAGTGGGCACTCGCCAACAACTTCCTCCCAGAATCTGATGACGAATCCGACTCGGATTCCGACGACGACGATCGCCACCGCAGGCACAAGGCCTCTACTGTCGGATCGCCTCCATCTCCTAGAGTCTGGACGCCTCGTCCTTCAAGTTCCGCACGTCGTATCTACGCACCGACACCTCCGCTGCTGCCGCCGCTACCACCCAGTAGGCAAGCGCATCAACCTCCGCCGCCAACAACGTCCCCCAGGAACGACTACGGCTACCGATCATCATCGCCAGTAGTGCCTTTCATACCTCCCTTACCGCCCCACATGGCATCAGATCCTCTCTACGCCAATCCCAGTAGCTCAACGACGGCGGTGACCCCATTTATTCTGCCTCTCCCCAATCAGCGTTCCACGGCACGGATTTCTTTCCCTTTTGAACCAACAATAATTCCTTTTATTCCTCCCCTACCGGATGACGCGCAGTGGGCACCGGAACACCGTTCACCCGACCAGGGATATCCATCACCGGAAATGCCGCCTCGACGCCTGGAGGATCGGTCGCCGACGCCATATTACCGCCACGAAGAGCTGTACTCGGGTGCATTGAATGTACCATCACTCCGTTCGCGTGCTCCTACGCCTGTGCCGCCCATAGAACACCTGATCCCCAATCAGCCCTCCACGACACAAATTTCTTTCCCTTCCGAACCAACAATAATCCCTTTTATTCCTCCCCTACCGGAGGACGCGCAGTGGGCATCGGAACACCGTTCACCCGACCAGCGATATTCGTCACTGGAAATTCCGCCTCGACGCCTACAGGCGATGCCATACTACCGCCAAGAAGAGCAGCACTCGGGTGCATTGAATGCACCGTCACTCCGTTCACGTGCTCCTACACCTGCGCCGCCCATAGATCACCTGCACGTTGAACTTGAACCCCTACCCCTCGGCGAACTCTCGCCCATCGGTTCCCTCATTAATCTGCAGCTTTAATTGCCGTTACCGTGGTCGCTCCCCATAAAGACCATACGGATGTATTTCTCGACTTTATATCTTGTATCTATGGCCCGATTACACTGCTATATCAAGGCTTGCTGGCTTTTGTATCATCATCGACATCGACACTGGGTCCTCTGCACCCTAATCCTCGATTTCATGTTCCATATACCGACATTTTGACGTTCATCTGTTACCATTTATTGCTAGGCGGAATCCTATCATCCACTGTACATAATAAACAGAATACTTTGGCCTTGCCAAGTTGCCACACTGTTCTACTAATATCATAGTACGATTTGGTACCGATGCACTGCTCTATACTGTCTGGACTTTGCCACTACGGGAGGCTACTTTCAGCCTTTTCGCTCGCTGGCCCACGCACGTTCTTTCTTACCGCAATCACAATCCGATATCATTTGTGGGCGTCCATGTCTCCATGCTGTCATCTGTGCGACTTCCACATGTGCATACCTGACTCCTGATTGTTCGTCCAGGCTGGACCTCAAATTCCTCACAGACATCTTCAGACGCAGATCTATTACTACAGTCTCAACTTATGCTTGCAACACCCGGGGATGAATACGGCGCTACGGCTCGTATCGGCGGCAGAGTCTATGGGGATGCTTGTTCGATCATCATATTGAGAGGCAATGTTTTCCAGCACGAAGCACCTGTCCATCTATCCGCGCGTGTTGGCACATTCAAGTTATATTCTTTCTGCGACTTCTGTGATTGAAAGATAACCATCTTAGCTCTACCCACCCCGAAGATCAGATTGCGAGTTTTTGACAAGCTCGAGTCGAGCTTGACCTGGCACGATTTCTGTCTGTGCAACCTCAGTGACCTAAGGGGTTGGAGAAAAATGGCCATGATCCCTGGACCCGGCTATGATATCTAGCCCATGGGTTGTATGTTCTCGTTATGCACAAGCAAACGTGAAGAGGGAGACAACGGTGTGGATGCCGGCTCAAAGTTACCTTATGGGGAATTATGCACATGCGGCGTAACCACCATGCACCAGTACTCTTCACACCAGACCTCGAGGCTTGTATATGAAAGCCCACCATGGACCATTCAAGAATGAAGTCGAACCGCTTTCGTCACTCTTTGGCTGCTTTTTTCCACCCTCTTCTCCGTGTTCTCAAGATGACATTGGCCGCATCCTCCCTGAAAACTACGTCTGATGAAACAGCTACACACCCTATCTTCCCCACTGAACAGACGGACGTACGTACCTGGTTCGAACTTGTCACTAACCTCTGGGGAAACCACCTGAAGCCAGAGGGAGCACTCTTTCGGAGGCGTCACTCTGAGCTCGTTGTGGAGGAGGTCCACCGCTACAAAGAGAAGAGCTGTTCCGAACACGAATTCCTTGTGCTCAAGGTCAGAGACTGGAACGGCGGGTACCTTTATTTCCAGATCGAGCGTACATTCGTCAACCCCCGCGTTGTTAAGGCCGCGCACGACCAGCGCTCCAGGTCCACACCTACTCTCCCCAAGTCGACACCCTCCACCACCAGTCTTAGTCGTTTCAGCGAGGTGGCCTCGGCCGCTAGCACTACATCGCTGTCATCCATTGCCCCACCGCCTGCTAAGGACATCGTGACACCTGTCGAGACGTTGACGCCGACGCCTAAAAAAAACTATATCCTCATTGAACGGACCCACTTTCAGGATCTTGCGAAAAAGCCCACTCTTCTCGATATCCTCCTCATCTCGTATCTGACACACAAGAACAGCGACAGATATCGCCTCTTTCGGAGGCAGTGATTTTGGTTCTCAATTGTCATTACGACTGTCCTCCGAAACGAGTTTCCTGGTGACTCGGAAATGGTAGGTCCAGACACCTGGGAAGATGAAGTGGATTTGCTGGATTCCGACACTCCAATGTCACCCCTCCCCAATACTCCACCCAACGCAATTCCCAATAATCCATACATCGATATCCCACCTGAAAAGCCTTCGGGCTACTGGCGGCAATTCAAGATCCAAGATGTCCTCCCAGCGCAGGCTAGACCTGTCCATGAAGAATTTCTCAAAGAGCGCTCTAAGGCTTTTGTGGAGGTGTGTTCAGCTGTACTTGTTCTCCCATCGGAGGATCTCTCTCACACACATCACAGATGGCCGGTGCAGACAAAGCTGCTGTCGCTGTCTCGCCAGAAAGAGAAGCTGCAGATAGGGAGGCTAGGGCCGAGATGGAGAGACGTAGGGTTGAGGCGGAGAGACGTAGGGCCGAGGCGGAGAAGGTGGCAGCAGAGGATAGGGAGGCCAAGGACAAGGCGGAGAGACGTAGGGCCGAGGCGGAGAAGGTGGCAGCAGAGGATAGGGAGGCCAAGGACAAGGCGGAGAAGGCGGCAGCAGAGGATAGGGAGGCCAAGGACAAGGCGGAGAAGGTGGCAGCAGAGGATAGGGAGGCCAAGGACAAGGCAGAGAGACGTAGGGCTGAGGAGGGGGCTGACATGACAAGGAAGATCAGGGATTTGGAACTGGAGATAAACAGGCTTCGATCCGCCCACAGCTTGGGGCCTGTATGAAGCAGATCATGCCATCGGGTTGAACTTCACCATCGACATATCCTCAACCAGGTGCTTTGATGTTCGTATCCGAGGCCTTCGGTATACCCTCTCTCTGTCATTTTTGCTATCTTTTCCAGTCTTGCCATGGTATACATATAGACCTTTACATTGCTCTCATCCTCTGTGTTCAGCTATCGACTCCTACTCCTAGTCTCTCCTAGACAAAACACCATCGGTTCTTCTGTATCTTGCTCCCACCAGCTCCAATATATTCATTTCTTGTGTTGCTAAACAGATCTAAGACTGTTCTGATGAATGCGTGCTCGGCGGCAGGTCGGGTCGGAATCATCTGTTGCTCACCACACTTTCAGAGTTACTATTACATGACCACGGCTCTACCAGTTCTTCTTCCCGGGCGGTCTACCCTCAAGGAACCCACGACCTCTCATCTGGAGTGGACACCACAGAGGTACCGAATCGCACCCCAACCGCCGCCACAGGACAATGGGAAGGTGCAGGAAATCGAACTGGCCAACGCACGGCAGATTCTAGATGGGAAGCTCATCAAGAAGATGCGGCCTCGTCGGACTATCGACTACAACGGGGAACTGGGACGGTGGGCATTGGTGTGTGACCTACGAAATCGGTTCCAATGCGTTATTATGATCTGACTTGCATCCCAGCTCCACAAATTGCGACCAAATCCTCATTATGTGCCATATCTGCGGCCTGCACTACCGTACATTGTTGATGTGCGACAACTCCTTTGCGTCTGTATGTTCGTTTGGCTGAAGATTCCCGCCTCAGCTGCTACCCCCGAGGGCATGCGTATCCAGAAAACTCTCCAACGTACACACCTCTACGAATAAAATTCAATGTCCCGTCAATGTGGTCACAGTCAGTTCGTCCTTTTCGAGCCTCATAAACCCTCTTACTGAACGAATGCGCCACACAGTGGACATCGAGTTCTAACAGACTCCACAAGCGGGAAGACACGAATTCGGTTGCGAGGCGGCAGAGTGGGCCCTTGCCCTCACAAGAGGATATGTACGGGGGTTCGGAGGATAATTGGGGGCGCGGAGATCGAGACCGCGACCGCGGCGGAGATAGAGGTGGAGGAGACCGCCACGATCGAGGCGGCGATGATTAAGGCAGGGGAGGCAATCGGCAAGGCCGATGG
Source organism: Asterophora parasitica (assembly GCA_018282005.1). Lineage (NCBI taxonomy): Eukaryota > Fungi > Basidiomycota > Agaricomycetes > Agaricales > Lyophyllaceae > Asterophora > Asterophora parasitica. The sequence goes on along the minus strand of JABCKV010000406.1, from coordinate 1,158 downwards.
GGCCCGCGTCGTGGCCGATACTGATTCTTTCTTTCTTTCTTTCTTTCTTTCTTACCTTACCCGACGTCCGACTCGATGTACTTACTATGTAGACAGTCTTCGTTCTTGTCAAGCCCATGCATGCATGTGTGTCGTCTGGCGGACATGCATGAGAAGCAACATCCGAACATTGATCAAAACTGGCTAAGCCATTTGAACAGCTTTGGCGGCAACTTCTTGGTGATGTGTTGGTAGGTTTGTGCGCGGATGTGCAAGTGGTGGTGGTGTTGGTTGTTCGAGTGCTTGTCGTAGTGCTGCGTGTTGTTGGTAATGGTGGTGGAAGTGGCTATCAATATTTTGTTGTCGATGCTGCGGATGATGGTGGTGCGAGTCCGAGTTCGAGTCCGACGCAGACGACGAGGGGTAGTACGACGCCGTGTACGCATGGTGCGGGTTCTCCGCGCCTGTGCCTGTGAAGAAGCAGAAGCTACAATCACAAAAAGCCACGCATCATCAGCCAATGCCCTTCCTTCAAACAAAAAGAAATAAGAAAGAAAGAATACTCACCGACTCAAGAACTACCGATAATCCGTACTCGGGCTATGCCCGGGTCTTCACACTTCCCCAAGCTCGAGTCCGAGCCCAAGCCCGAGCACATCCATCGCAGCCCACTCAGGCTCCGGTCAGCAGGCGAGTGGGCTGTCGCGCGAGCTGCTGAGAGAGTGCGTGGATACTAGTGCTGTCTTCGCTCTCGTGGTCGTCGTGCGGGTGGGGTTGGAGATAAGTGTGGGATAGGGATGGGTGGGATTAGGGGAGAGGCGGAGGCGGGAAAGCGTACGAACGCCCTGGGACGTGTGTATCCTCGACTTCGACCTCGAAGTCCCTGGAGTCCGCTAGGGTTGGAGAACGAGGTCGACTTCGTCTATCTCTTCTGCTTCTGCTTCCTCAAGTTCACGTCTATGTCCACCACATCAACGCTCACGTCAACGTCGCTGCCCTCGATTTCGACTTCCAACTCGTGCTTACCAAAAGACGGCGCCCGCCTGACACCCGCGTAGATGGCTTTTTACTCGTTCGGAGCTCGTGCAGAATTAGGTGACATGTTGGTGCCAGATTCCTCCTATAATGCGGGGGTCGGTAGCGATCAGAAGTTAGAAGAACGGGACGCACAGTCGCATG
>JABCKV010000405.1:0-12239 GCA_018282005.1 Asterophora parasitica | reverse complement strand
AGGTACCATCAAAAGTACCTGGATCTGCGGCTCCTCTAAACTGCTCAGATTCCCTATTGGCCATCTGTATTCTGGCTAATGGGGTTGGGAGACCAAAGGCACTAGGCAAGTGTGCAAGCCTTGGTCATGATGGAGTGATGGGGGGTGCAAAGGGAGAGTTCCTTTGAGGGTAATCATCCTTGTAATCCTCTTCATCATTATCATCCATCATGCGTACATGCATTGTGGGTAATGGTGATAACCTTTGGTGGTAGGGGGAAGATTGGGCTGAAGAGTAGTGTGATGTTGGGTGAGAGGAAGGACATTGATACAACTGGGGTGAGCTGTAAGAACGTGGAGGGTGAGGGACATAAAAGGGGGAGAAAGGGTTGTTTGACATGGTGACAGGGAGTGGGGGTGTAGGGTGGTTTGTAGCAATAGTGCCTTGCAGTAGGCGCACGACCTTAGGTGAAAGAACTGATATACTAGGGCAAGTGAGCTCGCTTTGATCAGCTGATCAAAGGCTGTTGGACCTGAAGTGCAGAGGGTAGGGAAGGGATATATGTAATCATTGCTCTATGGCACATTCACCCATAAAACCCATTTGCACAGTTGTGTACCTCTCCCCAGTGCTGGGTTATGATGACAAGAGATGAGAGTTGGTGGTTGAGAGGTGTGGGATGGGTATGGTAGTGACTGGGCAGTTTAGTTCTACTGTTAGCGCATGCTCTGTCCTGCTAAGGATTTACTAGGATATCCAAACCATAAGAGCCAGACCTCTCAGAGACTTAGAAGAGAGCAGAGCAGAGTTGACTAGGTAGAAACCTAAGAGAACTAAACTTATTGATAAGTCATTGATAGAGTGTCAGTAAATTACAATGTACAATACTTGACTGTGATTGCAGTGCAAAACATAATGCACTGTGATCGCAGCAAATTCTGAATACAAGAAGTAAATGTATGTACAAAATGCAGAACACATGGCAGTGGTTTTCAAACATGAGACATTTCACTGCAATTGCAGAAGGTTTCAATGCAAGCAATTCTACTATGATTGTGGTGGATTTCAACATGAGCAATTCCACCGCAATTGTGGTAGGTTCAGAAGCAGCAAAAAATATGTTGCATCCACAGATTGAACACCCAACCACATTCATTGCATAGTGACCAACTCCATGCACTCATCCGCTATACCACAACAACATTACAAGGTTAAAGATGTCCATCATACAAGTAAATCCATCAATGCAGGCTCAGTAGCAGAAATGCTACGAGCTAACTGCGATTGTGGCAGTTTTCAAATACAAGCAGTTCTCCCGCAATTGCAGCAGTTTTCACCATGATCAATTCCACCATGTTTGTGGTGGTTTTCAACAGAAGCAAATTCACTGCAATTGCAGCAGTTTTTAACATGAGCAGATTCACTGCATTTGCAGTGGTTTTTAACAGAAGCAATTTCACCACAATTGTGGCAGTTTTCAATGCAAGCAGATTCACCACATTTGCAGTGGTTTTCAATAGAAGCAATTTCACTGTGATTGTGGCAGTTTTCAATGTGAGCAGTTCCACTGCATTTGCAGTGGTTCCCATTATAATGGAGTCTCCAGTGATTTTGGGCAAAATGAATCATCACACTCCAAGTGGCACTGTTCTTGAATGGTGTGCCAATGATCCTTATATTTATTTGTAGATATAGAAATTCCTGAAGCTGCTTCTTCCAAATGCACTGCCTGTTCCACACAGATATAAATACCTTCACATACACAATCACCCTTGCCTGTGTCATGCCAATCTGTATCCCCTTGTGGATTAGCCTTCATGGCCTGCACAACACTCTCCCCTCGCTCATGCAGCCAATGGCACAGGTCCAGCACCTCTTCTGGATACGGCACACTATTTTTCTCCAACTCTTGCAAGATAGCTGGGCAGCCAACCAATCGTGAGGCTGTTTCCCTGCAGGGCACCATGTTGAACTGATGCAGGATGTCCAGCATATCCTCATTCATCATTTGAAGGATTGACTCCTCTGCTGTGAGCTGCAATAGATCAACCTAGGGCCAATGAAAGATGCCTGATGATGACATACCTGAATAAGTAGATCCCTATACTCTGTGACAATAGCCGCTTTTACATACCATGCCCCAAATCCAATGTGTTTGTCATACAGGTTTCCCAACATGGGGAGGATGGCTTGTAAACACTCCCATACCTCCTGCATCATTAGTAGTTGTTCTGCTTCTGCCTTCAGTAAGGCCTCCTGCTTTTTATCTATTGGCAGTACCTTGTATAGTATTGCCTGTAAATCCTCCTGTCTGTCTTCCTCATTATCCTCCCCCATTGGCTCCCTCCACTGGTGCTTGTATTTTCCCATCCCCTTTGCAACCACACACAACTTGGTCTGTAGCACTTTCTCAGAAATAAGCTGTTGCAATCCTACATATCGATTCATCCTCATCAGGGCATTGTTGACCCTAGTGTATGGTGGTTTGAGCATTTGCCACAGATGCTTCCTGCTGAAGCCAGCACTAACACCATCCCAGATTATGGCCTTTGGCAATGGACTGCAGGTACTACAGGTCATGTCGTCATTGAAGTCTTGCAGCTTCATATAAGCAAACCAGGCTGCTCAGAACACCTCCTTGCTCAGAAAAGGCACCAGAGAGGCACCCTCATTATATCTTCTTGTCACCACTGTTATCCAGGCAGCAAAAGGCATCTCTGAGGTCATATAAGAGCTTGTGTAGTCATCAAATAGGTCGTGAGTGAACAGGTATCAGTTGTCCAGTTGAAAATACCCAGGTCTCGCATTTCAGGCCCAATATATCTCTGACTTTGCCCTGGACACACGGGATAGCTTTGCAGTTCTACCGAGCATTCATGCCATGCATTAACCCAAAGACAACATAATCTCTTTCTTTAATGGGCCTATGCAAGTCATACTGCGATCTCATGGCTATATTGGGGCATACACAGCATCCATGCTCCCCCAGCTGCAGCAGCCCAGGATCACTGTGGCAGAGTAAAGGCCTCACATAGTGTACCCTGCCAGTGGCAATCCATGTCCATTTTGGCAGCATAATGGGAAAATGTGAGATTGCCAGATTTGTAGTGGTGCTGGGGAGCACTACAGTTGTGGCATGCATCAGCATGGTGTCATACAATAAATATTGCTTTTACCTATCTCCCATGCAGGTATATCTAATGGCACAGTCTCCTCTCCCCCAGCCTCTCCCTCCAGTGTCTGCACTCTTGATAGTGCATCTTTAGCATCCTTGATGTGCTGACAGAGCAGCACCGTTGGGTCCTTCAGGCATTTCCAGTGACCCTGGCCACATTTGTTGCCCTTGTGCTCAATGATCACTCAGCCCTTTGCCATTCTGCTGCTCAACACCACCAAGAACAACATTGTGACTTTGTCATCTGATATTGCCTTGAGATAAAAAATGATAACCTTTATGTCTGTATCTGTGCTGACAATGTAAGCATTGTCATGCACCTAACAAAAGCACTTACTTTTTTGCAGGGTGTTCTTGTTACCAGGGAATTCCTCCACACTATAATAATGAAGGTACTTTAGCATCACCATTGAAAGTACTGCAAGAAGAGTACCAATGCAGAGAGGAAGAGTACCAGTGCAGAGGGGCCTGGTGAAGTGGCTTTGTCAGGAGAGGATACAAAACCAGACTAAGTGCCTGGCATGTCATGACATGATCAGCCTCTACAAAAAACAGGCCAAATCAGGGACAAGCTGCACAAGTGCCTTTCTTCTGTAACTTCTGAAATGCAAAGTGAGAGCGAACAGTGATGCAATGACAATATAAACATCTGTCAGTGCAAAATTCAAGTTGTTGAATCATGTGCCACTTACTTTAACCAAGGCCCTTAATAGTGGGCTCATTGCCACAAGTGAGATGCCAACATTGGTGATAATGTGAACATCTTTCAACTCCACTTACCAGTCATTTCAAGGCATTTGAAAGAGCTGGGAGTCATTCCATAAGTAGCAAGTTTTGATCAGTGCATTCTATGCTGAATTTAACAGTAATGTTTAACAAGAATATAGACTATTTAGTGGATGATAGTAAGGTATCATCAGTTTACATAACAATAGGGTTATATACCACTCACATTTATGAGATGTCGTAGCTTATATGGTGTGAGGAGTACATTTTATGCAAGGAATAGACATCATGAGTTCAATGATGCAATAAGTGTCTATTATCAATAGATGTCCAGATCACCAGAATGTGATAGTGGCCAAAATGGCTGGCCAATTTTGTTTTTGTTTTTGAAAATTTGACCTGTAGAGACACCAAATTCTTCACCAGTGCATTATGGAAGTCTTGGCTACCTAATAAGTAAGGTGACCAAATCTTTGACATTCAAAAAATGTATCTTGGTCAATCATCATTATCTGGTGGTTTTGTCCATAAGACAAAACAAGAATCACAATGACAGTCTGGGATTTTTTGTAACATACATATAACAATAACAGTACAGAGTTTGTAACATGTATATAATTAACTTAAGGGTTCAAGACAGCTTCTAGTCATAAGTTGACGGAGATGTTCACCATGCTGCATGACCCACCTAATGTTGAAGGGAGGGTCATTGTTGATGACGACAAAATCCGAGAGGCATCCACACAGCAAAGGGGCACAGAGCGGCAAGGTTTCTTGTTAAGGCCTGTGAATTATATACTAGGTGAGTTTAGGGTAGCCAGTCACTAGTCACATGATATGAGGCACCAGAAATATTTATACAACAACTAGTGCTGGTTATTTGCTGTTGCACGTATCCTCTCACGTGACTCATGACTGGCTGCCCTAAACTTCCCTGCTATGTAGGGCATATCCACCATGTTTGCAGTGTGCTTTTCTGGCCTCATGCAGTTCAGTAGTTTAGCTTGCTGCATTGTACAATACAACTACATAAAATGTCTAACAATGCAATTGCCTCTTCATCTTCACAATTGCCTGTTAAAGTACTGTAACTAAAGTTGGCCTCCAATGAAAGTATTGACCCTTGAGAATTGGTAACTTGTCAGGCTCCCATGCGCAAAAAGCAGAAGCAAGCCGTAAGTGCATGTGCATGAGTTCATTCAATGCAGGAACTAACATGCATATAATATCAGCCGGACAATGTTATGATGTTCCTGGATATAGAGGCTGAAGAGGATGGGAACAATAATGAAGATGAAGATGAATATGACAGTAAAATGGATACGTGATATGCACCATTGTATGTATGTATACCTAGCCTAAATCTTTCATCTGCAACAGAGGCATTTTTTGATGAAGAAGTGGCCAAAGATGGCAACAACAATGCGACTGAGGGTTGCTGCCTTCTGCAGCTCAAACATATGAAGCTGGAAGATGATACTCAATGGCAGGGAGCTAGTAGTCCATGCTCATAATCATGTGCTCACAGATTCACTCTCCGGTGGCTATCTGTAGTCTCTCATTATTTTGGGGACTGACTACTAGGAAGCTGGAGGGCATCTCAATCCCAGCTTACAGGGCCTTGTGGAATCTTGGCCCAGAGTGAGTCTGGGGAATAAACTGTGGCAAGTCTGAGTTTGGGTGAGTGCTCCTATAATGTCACAGACATTCATCTCACTGGTTATCAGGAGAAATGTGAGGAGAGTGTGGAGTTTGCACTCCATCATAAAATGATCCATGGGGGGGTCAATCAGGACAGAATCAATTGGTGCAGAATCAAATTGGTCCTGGCGTGTTCATGCTGACTACATTGGATTCTCATAGAGGCAGACAGCAGCGCAGATGTGGTCAAACTGTGTACAGATGTGTCAAACATGAGCAGTTCCTGGATAGAGGCCATCAAGGAGGACCAAGTGCAGGCCTGGCTGATATATCCACCAGTTTGGATGCCCCCAGACAACTCCTGGATATGCATCTCCAAGAGCAATATGCTTTATCAAGGTGACTTGGCATTTGTTTGCTGGATGGACAATGGAACTGGACTGTCAGCATCTGTCCTAACCATTGCATGCTTACAAAATGGCTATCCTCTCAAGCACTGTTGTGGAAAACTGTGACCTTCTTAGCATCTGTGGAGCAAAGAGGAAGCATGAAGGAATCATGGAGATGATGCTATAGAAATGCAAAATTTCTACTATGGATTCCAGGGGAAAGACTATGTCAATGGATTATATGCATGGGAGATGCATTGCTTCAAGCCAGAGGAGGCCATTCCAATGCTACAAGAACTGTCGATGTTTGAGCACAGTTCTTATATCACCCCTCAGGTTGTCCATGAGGCACATGGGAAGATGGCGGCATATCATGTCAGGTTGGGTGACCCCATCAAGGTAACACATGGAGATGCTCAAGATGCCACAGGAGTGGTAGAGTCACTCAGCACTCATGAGGTATTTGTATACACTGCTGATGATGTAGTTGTAGAAGTCACACTAAAGTTGCTGTGCAAGCATTTATGCATTGGAGACAAGGTCAGAGTTGTTGTAGAACCTAAGGCTGGACAAGCAGGGTGGATTGTATCTGTCATGGGTGGCAATGTAAAGGTTCTTGACAACAGAGTGGTCATGGAGGTACCATCGGAATTGACCTACTTAGACATCCCTTACCATATCTGCCATTCAATTTGAGGTGAGAGCAGACTCTCTCAACTTCTACCAGGCACCTAGGGAGGTAAGTTCATAATTCATATACTCACATGCCCCTGCTAACCAACTCAAGGAAGGCTTCAACACAAAAGGTGTGGAGGACAAAGACATGTGCCCCATTCACCCCTCCGGAGCAGGAGAACACACCATTGAAATTGACAAGGCATGCATCACTGGAGTAGAGTACTATGTGCTGCATGTTGATCATGACAAGAATCAGTGCACAGTTTGCAAGTGCAGCTCAGTGTCTTGCAAGGACTGACAATTGATATCCATCACCAACTTGGCCATCATTGTATAAAATGTCTACATATTCCATAGGATGGACACATGTACATTACCACATTATCCAAATTGACTTGACTGGCATCACTCATGAAATCAAGTGTAAGACATGGGCATTGTTCTGGCATGTATGCTACTTGGGGTCTGTCAATATGTATCCCAAATGACTCTGTAGTGCCCAACAGACATTTTGTCTTCAATGTCCCAGTCAGTACAATGTTTTACAGAAACTTATCAGAAACTTGTCAGAAACTCATTGTAAACTGTTTAGACCATGGTGAAGTATGGCTGGAACAAGAAAGTTCACTGAGGAAGAGTGCAAAGAAAGGCACTGACAGGCTCTGAGGGCATATTATGCTGCTAACATGGTGAAATGTTAAGAAAAGGCATAGAGGAATTCAGCCAGATGTTGTGAGGATGTTCCAAGAGGCAGGGACTGCTGCTGACTGATGAGATCCCTCTAGACACTGTGACATAGCAAGAACCAAGAAACAAAGTGCAGGAGATAGTGACAATGTCAAGTGAGTATGGGCTTTATAGTGGTGAATGTAGGACTAACACATTTGCATTTCAAAGTATGCACTACAGGGAGGCCCCAACCCCATCCAGCTGGCATGACAACCATAGCAAACTCATGAAGGCCAGGGAAGATAGTGACAACCTCAAGTAAGTCCACCCTACTAGTGGCAGATGCCTACTAACAAGGCTCCATTGCAAAGGATGGGTTCTGGAGAGGGAATGCAGTGGATGCACATCCCTCCAGTGCCATCTGACTGTGATGACATCCACCACCAGTAATGGAAGGCAGTGCCCCATCATCTCTTCAGTGGCCACACTATATAGTCTAGTGCAAGCACCCAAGGTGTTGGACAACCAAAAGATTTGCAGGACTACTCAGGACACAGCACAGTTGAGTCATGTAGCAGAATTGGGGAGGTACTTGCCCCAACACCTTTGAAAATATGCACATCTGGACAGATGCCAGTGCCATCCAGGACAATGTCCACCAGGAAATGCTCAAACTTGCATCTAGCCTTTGCACACTCTGACCTACAGGCCTACTATGATAAGCCATTGCACCCTCACTATCACTATTCTCAGAGTCAGGGATGCACTCCATCACCATCACTATCCACCCTGCAGTCCTCTAACTTGCATCTACCATCAGCACACTCTGACCTTCAGGATTATTACAATCTGTCACCCCCTTGATATCACAATGCTCCAAGTCAGAGATGAGCTCAGTTGCTGCTTTCTCCTCTGCCTCCCTCATCTCTGCCTTCAGATTACAAGATGCTGCCATCATGGTATGAATACTTAAGGCACCACCATGTTCTGTAGTATGAGATCTATTCGAGGACTACAGAATACTAGTTGCCTCCTTACCGTAAAATTAGTGGTGATGGGAGTGGAATGTCCAGTTTACATGTTTGATGTATGCACCATGTGGTGAGGTAGCAGTGCAGTGGAAGCTGGAAGGGAAGATACTTGGCATTGTCAGTGCAAAATTTGTGCTACAAACACGGTATGATAAATGTTCAAAGCAGACATGGCATGTTCCCATCTAGTGCCATGCCTCCCAAGAAGTCTCACAGTATGTGTCATTGCAAGCTTTATATAGGGGCTTTCTGACAGAATAAGGAAGACAGAATAGCCAGGTTGAAGAGTATGGTGATGAGGGCCGAGAAAAAGTTGAAGTCTGGCCCTGCAGGTATGTGCAGGCAACATTGTTCACACATGACACTCAAGGGCCTCAACAGACCAGGCTGAAGAGTTGCAGAAGAAGCTGCAGGCAGCAAGGGCAAATCTCAGTGGTATGTCTGGTGCTCTGTGAATTATGCTTTTGTTAAACTGCACCTGCCTGCAAAGAAAGGCAAATTGCCTGAAGGAGATGCCTCTGACATGTCAACCCTCACCAGTTTCAGTGAAGAGGATGGGACTGTGTTAGGCCACCCTGATCAGTCTGAGGCAGCCACTGCAGGCTCATTGCTTGGCAGACAGGTGAGTGAGCTGGCTGGGTCACTCTCAGAGTCGTTGGCTTGCCCAAATGCCTGTGCTCCTGAAGCCAGGGCCCCAGCTGTGGCCTCTGTGAGTTCTGCTGGCATTGCAGATCCTGTTCCCAGCCAGCCACTGGGGTTGTCCATGGCACCTGTTGTGCCCACATCCTCCCTGCTACCTCCTGGAGATCCTTCTAATGCCATACATTTGAAGTTTGAACCAGACATGCTCAAGGAGAACTTTGTACATGCACTGAACCAGCACATTACAAATGGGATGCTCATTAAATTTGGGCATGATAACATGAATAGTGAGGAAGTCAAGGACACTGAGGAAAAGGAAGAAGAGAGCAGGCAGGGATGCAATGAGGTGGGAAAGAAGAAGGGCAGGAAGGTGGGAAATTTGGAAAAGAATGAGATGAAGGGGAAGGAGAAAGTGGTGGAGACAGCAGTAGAGAAATTGGGGATCATGCTCAAGCACAATGTCACACAGGTTGATGCAGGCAAGGGTATGCATTGCATGCTTTTCATGGGGAGATGTTAGGCTAACTGTGTCAATTACTTAGAGGAAAACCTTCTCAAGGCAATTAGAGCCTTCCTGGATCATGGCAAGGCTATATTGCCTACTTTACAAGGCATGGTCTGAGATAGCTCCATGTTTGGCTCAGAAGGGGCAACTGTATCAGCTGACCTCACTGTCCACATGCTCAGAACAACTGCAAGCCAGTGCCTCTACCACCATTGCCAGAAGAATGGCAACAGAGGTAAAGGCTTCAATCTCAAGAAAGTAGCATTGGACAGGAAATTGCAGTGTGGATGCCCACTGGAGCTGGCCTTGTGGGAATTCTACATCTTCAAGGCATGGACAATGGAGGGGAAGCATTGGCAGGAAACAGACCTGATGAGACCGGATGTGCAGGCCTTCATCTACAAAAACTGGAAAAGAGTGACTGGGCTATCAATGGACACCCTGTATACGGGTACCTCCAAACAATTGCGTGCCAGGCTTTCTGACATTGACATAGGCTCCGACTTTGTCAAAGATGAAGATATTCCCTATGTGCCAACATATAACACTCCTGAGGTGCAAAGGAGGTGGCTGCGGGTCATGCTTGTGCACATTATTGGACAGATCAAGCAGTGCAACATGCAACTGGATAGATTCTTACCCTGCTTTTACAGCAAAGATAATGAAATCTTGGTGGTGCCCTTTTGTAGCCAAGATAACAAAATTGTCTTGGAGGTGGTATTTGGGGAAGATTGGCAGGAGAAGCTTTGTGTGCCAGAGGAGGGGGGGGTAGATAATCTATAAACTCATGTTGAATAACTCTTTTCTGAGAGCATCTATATGATTGTGGCACTGTTCATCTTGGCCTCAATTTCACATGGATTCTGGTGCATTTGGCATAATTAAAATCTCTGGCACATCCCTCTGGCACTGGCGCACTCCAGTAAACTCAATAAGATGGATATTTTGGTGCGCTTTGCCCATGTTCTGGTCATCATTGATTGTACTAACACATGTACATCTTGCAGTCATTTTTTGTGCTTGTCTTTTGCACTGTTGTCGTTCAATAATCCTGTACACATGTTAATTGGTTTCCTTGTAGTGTCTTGCACTGAATGTAGTTTGCCTGATATGTCTGATGGTTTGATTGTGCTTTTTTTCTCCATAAAATTGAGATATGATTGATCATGTTAATTTTCAACAAACCCTGGATACAGCATCTGGATCTATGATGGTGGTATTTGAAATACACCCACCAGATATATTCCACTGCAGTTGAGTATCTCTTCTACCACAATTGTGGTCTTTCTACTGTCATTTTTTCTACCATGATTGCGGTCTCTCTACTATCACTTTTTCTATGGCAATTGTGGTCTTCCTACTATCACTTTTTCTACCATAATTGCAGTCTTTCTACTGTCATATTTCTACTGCAATTGCAGTGTTTTCACAACATGGCCTTAAACCATGATTGCGGTGAAGGACAATAGATATCAACTAGAAGATCATCCAGGCACTCTTCTACCAGGGCAAGCAAAAGATGGTGTTAGAAGAAGCCACAGTGGAGATATTCCAGATTGGTTGTGCTATGGAGATGTATTGCTTCATGAAAGGAAACCAGAGAGCCTCAGGATCATCTGGATGGACAAGCTGCACTGGTGCAGGGGGTCACCAACAATCTGCAGGCAGTTCCAATCAGGCAAGGGCACCTGCAGCTACTACCCAGTATGCTCCAATGGATGTGGATGCAACATGCACCAAGACCAAGGTGCAGTGTTTCAAATGCAAAGGCTATGGGCATTTCGCCCAGGACTGCAAGCAAAAGATGGATGTCCACTCCATGGATCATGAGGAGTTGCAGAAGGCCTTTTACAATGAGTTTGAGGAGGAGAAGAAGGAGGAGTCAAAAGAGTAAGGAGCTCAAGACTGGGTATTGGGTCTCCTAACAAATTTGACAGTTTGCTGGTGGAATACCATAACAACAATCTATGTACTTCTGATGGGGCAGCTCAAGAAGAGCATGGCAGGCAGGCTCCTGTGCTTAATTCCCCAAATAAATTATCTTTACCACCAAAAACCAAACTCCTGGATAAATTATTAATCCAATCTGCAAAGCTGGCTCGAGAAATCAAACTTCCAGTAACACTTCACAATCTCCATGACAATCAGGAGTTGGAAGTGGAAGCACTATTGGACTCAGGTGCTACTGGAATGTTTATCAACAAGAGGACTGTAGAACTGAATGGTATTCCTACTTGAAAGCTGGCAAAGCCAATTCCAGTCTACAATGTCAATGGCACAGAGAACAGCTCTGGAAGGATTGAGGAGGAAGTCGAGATATGGATGTATTTTTGAGATCACAAGGAACGAGTAGTCCTGGAGGTCTGTGATCTTGGCAAAACCCCATTGATTGTTGGGTTTACATGGCTGCAGTATTACAATCCAGATATTGATTGGGTTACTGGAGAAGTTACAATGACATGGTGTCTGTCAGGATGCAATGTTGATCGAAGGAAATCAAAGTGGCAGAAAAAGAATACAAAAAAGAAATTTAAATATGACACATCCCAGGAGGAAGAAAGTCCTGATGAAGAAACCTCTGGGGATGATGAAGAGATATACCATACTATTAAAAAATTAGAAAAAGAACAAAGAAAAGAAAAAACTGCAGCAGAGCTAGTTCTACTACAATACCATAGATATCTTAAAGTATTCGAGAAAGGGGCTTCGGAACAGATGCCACTTCAGAAACCATGGGATCATGCCATAGACCTGAAGCCTGACTTTGTACCTAAAAAGGCCAAGGTCTACCCATTGTCTCCTG